>JAUMHH010223799.1:0-12039 GCA_032359455.1 Chlamys rubida
ATATAACAAAACAATTATTGACTTTATTCAGGTTAATACGGGGATTTGTCAACCTTCGAAAGGTGATATTCCCCTCGACATGAATAAAGTCAATAATTGTATATTAACTAACTTTATACTACTCGAAATCTCACTGCCGCAAAACGTAATTAATAACGTTTTAACTGCCATCGTAATCTGAATATTGACACTATTTATCATGCGGTGTAGTTTCATTGTCGCTACTTCGGTTCTTACTTCAACATGGAGACATTACGTGGATTAGCAGATTAACATGATGGGTGTCGCCGTTTGGGAAAAAGGCACTTACCCTTCTGAAACACTCGGTCATATTCTCGTTGTATTTTTAGAAGTTTATCCTTATGAATTGTTCTATTATTTAAAAGCATTAGATTTATCAACTTGGTTTTCAAAAACGGTTTTGTTAAAACTTCATGATTCGGTATTTTCGTAATGATTTACCTTCATTATGTGGTCCCACTAACGAGGCGACTACAGTGATTTTGGGGCCACTGTCTGCTGTTGCCAGATGTCCACCATTAGCCTTACAAGCTGATTCAGCAGCTTCCCAATCTGCGTTGTAGGAACCCTGAACAACCCGAACACAAAAGGCTGCATCCCCATGATAGGTATAAGGTGCTGAACAGGCGGCCGCGTCTACAAACCAGTAAACAGACATTGTTTTTGATGTCGTCAATGTCAAAGACACATTTGGGGATTAAGATGTTCGAGATTAAAGTAATGTGGACATCCTCAATTGAGATTTTATTTACAAAAAAAGGAGTAGATAGCGCACTCTCCTCCTTTTACATAGATGGCCGCGATTTGCTTCCATGGTAGGACATGGATGGGAGGGTAAAACACTCGCCTTCCCGACTACGGTATTGTTTGTTCATGTTACTTTGTTTCCCTCCCACATTAAGGCCCCCATATGTGATACCATTCATAGTTTTGTAAAAGAAATGTATTTATGAGATTAAGAAATTACATCTTTATATCAATATCACAAAGAACTTCTGATTATAACATTTTAAGAAACGAAGCAAAAAAGGAAGCCCCCTCCACCTGGGAACTTGATAATAATATTGAGTCACATAGTATTAAGTTGTAATTGTAACGGAAAGTGGATTAAATATATAATTGTTATAAAGGTGACGGGAACAGTCCCATAATCTACCGCTAATGTATCGGAAACAATCTGCCATGTTATCTCTCTAGATCTATGCTATCTAAATTGAGAAACCGGGCCACAGTGGCCAACAATGAAACGTGATTTAATATTCAATACTTTTTTGTTTTAACTCGGTCATCTGAATTGTGAACATGATTTGCATCCTAAACTAGCTTATTTACTTTTAAAACAATTTGTGAAATCAGACAGAATTAATCCATGATTTACCTGTTGGTGTGGTTGGGCCGGTTGTCAGTATTGAAGTAGGAAGGTAAGTTATTCCTGTTGTTGTCGGGTTGGTTGTCAGTATTGAAGTGGGAGGATCAGTTGTTCCTGCTGTTGTCGGACCGGTTGTCAGCATTGGAGTAGGAGGGTAAGTTGTTCCTGTTGTTTAAAATCTGAACGATTATTGCTTGCGCACATTTGTGCGGACGATGGACGAACGTTGTGCGATGACAATCGTGGTTGGTGTAAATTGAGAAATGGCTTAACAATATATACGGCTTCGTGTTTAAACATACAAACTTGATTTTTCAGTATATTTCTATATTCTAGCTACATATATCAGCTTATCTTTCTATCTATATTTTTTTGAAATTAGAAATGGTGTTTTCGGTGTTTTTTAAACGACCCAAATCGACACATGTAAAATAAGACATATTGACACGGTCACGTGACATAGCCACTTTGTACCTGTACCTGAACAGTAGTTTCCCCAACCCGGGACACTTACGTAAATCGCCAAGGTGTGCAAATCCAGGTGAAGGGGAGCTATAGAACAAAACGAATGCAAATAACAAATACTAAATGTCCAGTTGTGTTTTCATAACGGTCATACGGTATCACGTATCAGCTCTCTTCGTCATGCACAGGCTAGGTAAAACTCCGGTCAATCATCAAATTGTTATTTACTTGCTCTGTTACCTGGGAGCTAAACCCCTTCTTGATAGTCTAACGGGCATTGTAATGCTGTTTGACACGCATTGTAAAAGCAGACAAAATTTGAGGAGAAAAGTATATATACAGTATTCCTTATTCCATACGAGGGTTCCGGAGTTTTTTCATTCCGTAATAGATAAACAAATTCTACCAAATCGCACATTTGTGCGGAGAGGAGCGCACAACGGGGCGAACGATTGTTAAATCGTACAGTTGTGCGCGCCATGTATGCACGATGTGCGCACGCAATTTTCAGTGCGTTGTGCGGTCACACCACTGTACTTGCATTCTTGTTATAGCGTGGATCTGATGTCGACTTTAGAGTGCTACCTCATTGAAATATCATGCCGAAGGCACCCAGCACAGCATTCTACCTGGCAAAATTAACACCGACTACGGGTATATCAGTTGTTGCGAAAACTTTAAACATTGAACGTTAAGCAGGAATAACAATTGTATTTTTTAAGGAAATTGGTATGTCTAGTCCTGAGGACAGAACCCATTGCCTACCCTATCTGTGCGAACGTGCAACATCAAGGCCAGATGTGGTGTATACCCAAGAAAGTCAGTAGGAATAAAAGAAGTTGATAGGAAGTAGAAAGGAAATATTTAGATCCAAAATGCTGCAGTAGGGACAGCAGATCAATTTTGGTTTCTACAATGTTCCCGTTGAGGATTGAAAATAGACATTAAATCTGCATGATTGCCTGATGGACTTAAACATTCCGTCCATATGGCGCAACAATGCGAAAATGTCTTATGCGATGTTTCTCTTGTTACATGTACCTGCGGAACGGGATGCGAAGTGCGTAGTTATTGGTAAACTACGGACAGTCAATTACCGAAGAGGGTATCAGTGAGGTTGGGATATTGATATAAAAATGTAACTCCGGCCAAAAGATGACCACTTTTCCTTTATGTTAATAGTCCTTTTGTGTCACAGACCTATGTCCAACCTCGTATATCACACTTTTGTTTTGCATTCAGTCCTTTAAACCTTCTGATGAGATAATAGTGAAGAAAATGCTGTTAATCTCATCAGTATTATTTTTTTTTGTTTGGGAAGTGCATCTTGATATATTGAAAACGCTTATGTGTCTGAAATGCCTTTCCACTAGTTACATTTTAACCACATTTTGTAAAATGGTAAATATAAAAAACAAATCATTTCATTTACCTACCTATACAAGTTGTTGTTCCGTCATGTAATTCTAAACAGACACTGTTGGCATGGCACGGGTTCAGCAGACAGACATCATCCTTACCAAAACAAAACAAATGATGTTTGATAGAGAAAATCAGTTATGTTCATGCGTTCCATCTTATATAAGATTCGTTCAATTAGTCTAAGAATGTTTCATTGTAGCGACCATCTGACGAGTTAAAATACCCATGATTTGATGGGAATATCGACAGCAACAAACCGAGGTGGGAATTAAAATAAGACATAACGACAGAAGAGCTAGCTTGCCAGTAAGGTAGTAGATAATATGCTTACCTCCTTTGTTAATGTAATTGCTGTAGTCTTATCGACATATAAGTATTCCCTGTGTAGCGTCAGCATTGTAACATCTACGATGGAGTACAGATTAAGTTCGCAGTGAAGACGAGACTTGTCGTAGTTTATACTTTGACATTCCTCTCTCCGCCTGCACAAAGCTAAACACTGCTGGAACCCGCACTCTGTTGTTGTCTGGTAAGTATATCCTGTATATCGTCTACCCTGCACCACACCAGTCGACAGATCGACACAGTGTTGAGTTTCCATGACTATACCTCAAGTAACAATATATATTGTGACATTAATTCAAGTAAGTTATCCGCATATACCATTTCTTTTAAACGCCACAAATAAGCCAAGTGTAATAAAAATAACTCATGATAATAATTACAAATTTATGTAAGAATATTATATTATGTTGTTAAACACATTGTGTTGTGAAAATGAGCAATTTAAAATGTTAGAGGTCTTTTAAAAAAGCAAAATGAAATGTTCTGAAAAGGGAGTAAATAATAAGTGATACAGTCACCCTTCCATAAATCGAACTTCGAATAGTCGAACTTTTCGATGTGTCCAACTTAGGTCAAAGTCCAGAATTTCATCCTTTTATAACACTACTAGAATTCTTTTCATGAATCAACTTTTAAGAGTCGAAGACCCGTTCGTTATGAAAACATTCAAAATTACAACTATTAAATCGAAATGAAATATTCAACTGTAGAACATTAAAATTAAAATGTTCTGTGGTTATTTTAACATTACATGATTCCGAAATTTAATTGACAAGTTATGTTTGATAGGAAATCCAATATTCATATTTAAAATAAAATGTTTTAGTCTGAGATTCGTCACATATTTATAGAATCATATTCTGTCTTATTTACATGATCCCTTATATTTGTGAGTCGGAGTCCCGATATTTCAATTTTTTCGAGATGGTTCCGCAAAGTCTGAAACATCAAAATTGACTGAACATCATTGAACCTTATACAAACCTGTTGGTTTAATATCATATAAACAAAGAAATAGCACGTATAAAAATTACTTACAGGACACAAGTGAAGTAAAGATTATAAAGCGGATGTGGTTGTCGTATCCAGGCATTGCTTCTCCTTAAACCGTGATCGTCAGCTTTCTGTCGGGATTTGTAAATTAAAATGACACAAACAGCGAGCGAAGGAAGCTTTCAATGACGCAATCATTTGCTGAGCGCAAAATTTACATGAGATAAACAGTAACCTTCAGAGGCGGATCTTTATTTCCTGTTAAACGAACGCTTTATACACTTCAGTTTGGATGCTTTCATTAAATTTTGAGGACATGGTGCTGTATTTTACATTACAATCAATATGACCAACTTTAAACATGCGCAAAATAGCACAAACCTATACAATTTTAGACCCATTGTTCACTACACTTTTTAATCAATTTCACAGATACCGGAAGGTCATGATGTCTTTTCTTTGTTTATTTTTACATGAAATATATTGCTTGTTTAGTATGTGTTGCATATTCATCGTATCAGTAATCTTTGCCGATCTAAATACCACCTTTGATGCACTTAGATATTATAAATGATATCAGTTACGGCGCTAAAAACGCTTGACTTAATCAATAGATTTCCAGTTAAAATGTGTACACGTACCGAGTATACGAAAACGACACAATGTTCGTAGATGACTGATGGATAGGTCAATACACCTTTGGAGAGAGTATAACAATTCATGTTAAAAGTCTTTGACGAAACAAAACAAGTAATTTTCCTGCTCTCGGTTTGATGGGATCAGCTAAATATTGTGAAGGGTGCTTGCGGCATAGTATGTTAGTGAAGTAGCACTCTTATTTCGACATCAGGTCACCACTACCGCAAGGAGGCAACTATATATATACACACATGCACGCATTCAGTACATACGTGGATGCATGTTCGTCAATGCCCTTAGCCGTTAAAAGGACGTCACACAAAAAAACAGAAAATTAAATTACTGTTTGTTTAGATGTCCATCTATCTCTGTTCTATTCTTCTCCGATGTGTTGAATATCGCATGTTGGATAAATCTCAGTTTTGCATTTTTTTGTTTCCTTCTGCAGCATCGCTGCTGAGGTTACATTAATCGAAATGTACGTGAACAGTGCATTATTCTTGGTGGAGTTTTCTATCAATTTATAAACAGCTGACATGTGAGGAAGGCAATGGATTCTGTCCCAAAGCCAGGTCATTCCAAAGACTTAAAAATGATAGTGGTTATTCCCTGCTTAACGTTCAACATTTAGGGAAATGACACAATTGGTTCACCCGTTGTCAGTGTAATGCGACCGGGCGAAATGCTGTGCTGGGCGCCTTCGGCATAGTATTTCAGTGAGATAACAATATAAAGTCGGCATCAGATTCGCGCTATCACAAGCAGACAAATACACCAACATATCCTGTCTCCCGCATAAATACACACATGCATGCATACACAAAACACATTGAGTCAAGATCTTACATTACCTTAGCTGTTAATAGGACTGTAAACAAAATAAAACCGAACCAAACCGTTAGTTTGTAACTACAATACACACAAAGTTGCTTCAACGCCAAGGTCATTGGACAATGTTCAACGTCAGATCATAAAGTATAACTGCTTGATAAAGATAATTATTGCTTAATGTAATTAGGTATCACGTCCTCGCAATAGTAAGGACCTAATGGAAACGTGTGGCTCGACACCACCGTCAGGTAAGAGGTGAAGGATAGAGGGAGGGTTGTTATAATGAGACAGGAGTATTACTGTGGGAAGTGTCTATGACATCGTATATCAATGGGATCAGATTTCAGAAAACGTAAAGCAAGAGAAAATAAACGGCACGAAAAACATATATCAGAAACAAAGACTGCTTTAATCGTTAAAACGTTGTGGTTGAAAAGCGTGCAATAACAATAAACGTATATGAATGTTACATCTGTTCACATATGAAGCCAAGCGCAATGCCACACGATCCTTTCAGTAAAACACCGTCGTGTCGGATCCGCACACAGTCCCCGCTGGTGGCCAATGTTTCAGTGATTACATGACCATTTAACCATCTGTAGTGACTTACTGAACTGTCCCACGTAGCACCAACCCAGCAATCTGTAACCGATAAACAGGCACCAGATAAATAATTGCATACCGCGCCAATACACAAGGACAATATCGGATCTCTAGTCGCGTCTAAATCACGGACGCCAAAAAAGACCTTACAACCGGACAAACGTCCTGTAAACTCATGGCATCAAATTAGTCCTGAACTAGATTAAATAGAGTGGTTTGTTACCCTAGTAATTAGAAAGTTATCTGTCACTGGATCAAATATTTAAAACACACGTCGTCGAAATATAAATATTTTATTGTTGAAATTGCTATTTGGAACCTCACGAAGTGTGTTGTTGAATACTTTCTTGTTGATGTACACATCCTAGTGACCGAACCGGGTAATGATCTTTTAAACTGCATTACCAGTCAGATCTGCTATCACACACTATACAATTGTGTTGATTCAATTGAGCTTGTTTACGATAGCATAATTTAATACACAAACAACGGGTAAGTTACATACCTTTGATTGTTAATATGTTACCTTTATGACGTTATAATTGCAACGTTAATGATTACCAATATAATCCAAAATACCATGTCTTTTAATTAAATTGAGCAATGCATACAGATGCTAAAATGATATAATTATAAGATTCGAATGTGTTGTTGGTTATTTGCAAGGTTTAGAAATATGAGCATCCGACACATTCAATTAACGATGCCTATTGCCATTGTCCCGACTGAGAAAGCAACAAACTACACATACAATCTTAAACAGTAAATCAACAGAAATCAACTCACATTGTAACCAGGGGCAGACGGTAGAAATGTGGCGATGACATATCGCTATTAAGTACTATAAATCAGCTTTATTGAATTCTAGGATTGCAGTGGCGATTTCGGATAAGTAATAAATTAAATCGTTTAAATATTGAATCCTAGGAGACAATTTTTAACATACTATTGTGTATTACATGCTACTGTTAACTACATACTATTGAATGTTGACAACATTAGATCCCCCATCGCTGACTGTTGGGTCGTTGTTTCCGCTACAACAAGTCGGCCACTCATCTGCGAACACGTACTGGCGGCGTCAGACTGACTGGACGAACTAGAGCTGAGGTACAGACACAGGTTCGTGGCGACATTATAACTGTACGGAGATGAGCATGTCGGCGTCGAATCTAAGGAAAAAGTCGATAGATTAAGAACTTATCGAACGTATCGACGCTTACCCTTCCGGAAGTCCTCCAATGATATGAAGTTCTAATAGTAAAGTGTTTGTTTAACACAAACTTAAACAAACAAAAAACATCCTTCCGGAACACATAGTCTTGATATTCTTGTATCTTTTCAAAGATAACCAGGTATATATTTCCTTTTCATATTATGTCCTAGATTATCGATTTTGGGTTCGAATCATTGTTTTTTTGCCACTCCGGTATTATCCTGTGGCTATTTTCATTTGAAGTTAAATAACAAATAAGTAACGGCATCGATGATTTTTTCCATGAATAAACTCCAGCAACAGTAATAATACGATTCGTTCATTTGAAACCAGCTTGATATATTACGTAATTGAAAACGTTTATATTCACCCATGTTTTACCTTCAGTATGAATTTGATCACAGCAAAAATTATATTTCTCTTAACAAAAAATACTATAAAAGTTTCTGAACTTATTCTGGTACAGTTAATATGAAACACTAATTTCAGAATCTGCTCTACTGAGGTTAAGATCACGTTCAAATATCGTTTTGATTTAGTGTAACAATATTGTATTTTCAATTCAACAAATTATGATAATTTTGATGGCAAACATACAATTGAATATTGCGTCAAAAACTCTTTACCTAATGTTTACAGGGTTTTTAACAGACTTTTATAAAGCGACCTTTTGCGGCCATTTCGAAATTGTGAATTTGTTTACGCTCAACGCAACGTCAACATTTCACCTTATCACGAAAATTATCATTGATGTGCCCCTCTTAATTTATTTTTGCTATACAAGTGTATATTGTTCAATCTTATGAACTTAAGAAAATAATACGAATTAAAGTGGTAAACAAGGCATTATTGGTATTGTAAGGCTCTTCTGTATAAGCTGAAACTCATTTGCTTTTTTCATCATGAAAAATTGAAAAAAAGCTAAACAACAGTACGCAAAAAAGAAGCCCAGTATTGCATTAGAAAAAACTAATTTCCAAAAACTCGTAATTGAATCACGGGATTGGTAAATAATCTATATGAACCAATCAAAACAGATTCATGTACATGAAATATGATCATGGGATAATTTAAGAGTTATTAATTGGTAATGATTCACGTATTACCTGTTGTTGTTGTTGTTGTTGTTGTTGCTGGCGATTCTGTAGTAGATGTTGTCGGCGATTCTGTAGTAGTTGTTGGCGATTCTGTAGTAGTTGTTGTTGTTGGCGATTCTGTTGTAGTTGTTGGCCATTCTGTTGTAGTAGTTGTTGTAGTTGGCGATTCTGTAGTAGTTGTTGTTGTTGGCGATTCTGTTGTAGTTGTTGTTGTTGGCGATTCTGTTGTAGTAGTTGTTGTAGTTGGCGATTCTGTAGTAATTGTTGTTGTTGGCGATTCTGTAGTGGTTGTTGTAGTTGTTGTTGGCGATTCTGTAGTGGTTGTTGTAGTTGTCGGCGATTCTGTAGGAGCTGTTGTTGTTGTTGGCGATTCTGTAGTGGTTGTTGTTGTTGTTGTTGGCGATTCTGTTGTAGTTGTCGGCGATTCTGTAGTAGTAGTTGTTGTTGTTGTTGGCGATTCTGTTGTAGATGTTAGCGATTCTGTAGAAGTTGTTGTAGTTGTTGGCGATTCTGTAGTAGTTGTTGTTGTTGTTGGCGATTCTGTAGAAGTTGTTGTTGTTGTTGGCGATTCTGTAGAAGTTGTTGTTGTTGGTGATTCTGTAGTAGGTGATATTGGCGATTCTGTAGTGGTTGTTGTTGTAGTTGTTGGCGACTCAATTGTAGTTGTTGTTGTTGTTGGTGATTCTGCAGTAGTTGATGTTGGCGATTCTGTAGTTGTTGTTGGCAATTCTGTAGTTATTGCTGATACAGGCTCTAATTTAAACAAATTCAAGCTCAATAACATTAATATTTGTACAAAATATCCCGATACGATGTTGTAGTATCATAGCGTTATCATTCCGTTTTTGTTGCAACATTTTTGGCAAGCATATAATATCATTAACAACAATAAAACATACATGCAGTGTATGCATGTTATGCTGAATTTCCAAAAGTCGTAATGAAATCATTAGATTGGTGAACAATTTATATGTACTAGACACACATTATTTACGTAACTATATGTGATCAGGGGTACAAGTGACTATGTCATACTGATCATGTTATTTCATCAGAACATTCAACACATTCGTCGTTATAGCTGTAAATTAACAAAAATGCATTCAGTCAGATGCTCAGTGCATCATTCATATACGGTGAGTGTCTGAGTGTCTAGGGTAACTGAGTGTTGTCCTGTCTTGTAAAGAACGAATATAATCTTTAAATTGAAAACAAGTGTTGAGTTTTATCAATTTTATATAAAAAGGATAACGCACCTAGACAAACGGTATTTCCACTGCTCAGTAGCACACACGTGTTAAAAAAAGGACATGTCTCCTTCTGACACCCATTGGCCTGAATAAAAACAGGCATTTAAAACAAAATATGAAGTTACAATCAAAGGGTCAATATCCGTCATTATCAACCACAGAACATGCATCTTTTGAGAGAAACTGAGCCTCGTGTAAAGGAACGCGACAAGAATGCCATGTACAATTTGCTTTCCGCCCTTTTTTGGGACATGCAAGTAACCAAAATCATGAACACGTTAATGTATTATTACACTATCTCTTAAATATTTCGACGTTTTCGTTTCACATTATTTGTATATCTGGTGTCAGCTTCATGAATCGATCCAGTCAAAAGACATTGATAAAAGGAACAATCTTCTTCATTCGATGACATTTACAACCATCTGGCTCATTTGCCCTGTCAGCCATCTAATGTTAAAAGTCAGCAGATAATGCAAACTTATCTGAGTCAACCGGAAAATATGACATGCATTTTGTATTTAAAACATTTCAAAATAAAATGTCGTACTTGTAGAATACGTTTTCATTAAAAATAAAATAAATTATTTAAAATATTCAAAAGATAAAAAAGACAATGCAATCGAGTTCTAAACCGATATGCTTTGTTTGGTTTTACATTGTTTAACAGAACACATTACATCTCCAGCATACACACAGGCATACAAACATAGGGATATATTAGCCAGGTGGAATAGGACTAGTAGTTAGCGCTGGATAAGGCAGCTCCTGCGAATTTCCTCAAAATTATATTGATTAATGTATATGCTAATTGTATATTAATGTACTGTAAAGCGCTTTAGAGTGGCTAATGTAAGCTAGATAGGGCGCTATATCCACTGTTATATATTATTATTATATTATTAACATCCTACAAACATCGAAGCCAATCATTACTATGTATGTCTCTATCCGAATAACATTTGTTATAGTTTACCTGTATGGTAGTTGTTATATTCATATCCTTGAAAACACTCCCTGCGTGGCTTGTTAGCATACTTGTATTTTCAACTGTTTCCGTATTAAGCAGACAATACATTTTATCCTTTTCGTAGTTGACACTCCTACATTCCTGCCTTTTCAGGCACTCCGCCAAACATTGTTGGAAGCCAAAATTGGACATGCTCTTGTACGTATAGCCTTCTAGGTACATTCCTTCTACAGTTCCGTCATATATGTTGGTACAGACGTCTCCAGTGCAGACACTTACTGGAATAAAGCACAACAAACCCAGTTTACAATTACTGTAATAAGCACAACACACCCAGTATACAATTACTGTAATAAGCACAACACACCCAGTATACAATTACTGTAATAAGCACAACACACCCAGTATACAATGAGTTTATAACATTCTTGATTTAGCAAAAACATAAACGACATGTGAAACATTTAAAGATAATGAAATACACGAAAAGTGTGTTTCAGAATTATAATATTCCTAAATTGACAACGCAAATGCCTATTTTCCTGAAAGGTAGTTTAGAAACCAGCATTATGAGGAACATGTGGTGGGTCGTTTTATTTGGCTTGTATTGGGTTTAGCGTTTTTATGATCAGCTTAGGTCATTACGAACGCAAAGCACGTTACCACGAAGAAACATTTTCATTTAAGAAATATTTGATACTTACCGCAACATAAACTAGAAAATGTCTGTAAGACATAAAGGCCC
The DNA here is from genome assembly GCA_032359455.1 of Chlamys rubida. Taxonomy (NCBI): domain Eukaryota; kingdom Metazoa; phylum Mollusca; class Bivalvia; order Pectinida; family Pectinidae; genus Chlamys; species Chlamys rubida. Next base: position 11,967 of record JAUMHH010223799.1, read on the forward strand.
CCGCTGCCATGTGAAATTAGTTTCAGTGTTCTATAAAAAGTTACAACCACTTTGATCTTGATACCCTGAAACA
>JAUMHH010223810.1:0-12039 GCA_032359455.1 Chlamys rubida
CATTTGCAAAAGAACACGTAGCTAAGAAGGCTTTGAAATTCTGAGATGTTAATAACTAAATATTCTCTTTAGTATAACTAGAAGGAACAAGACATTTAATTGACTGCTTGGGAAAAGGAAGACGCAACTACTGAAGGTGTATGTACAACAATGGTGTGAAAGGGTTGCATAGAAACTTTGTACATGAACTTCCAAAAATTTCTGATTAGTATGTATATAGCTATACAAACACCGGAACCAGGTTAAATACAGAATATGTATAAATATGTGTGTAAAATTATTATAAATATGCATTGTATCTGTTGCTAACAGAACTGACATGTGAACAATATAATAATAACGTTGTAACAGTGCCAACACCACAAAGATCCCAACACAAAAGACCCTGAGCAGATCTGGTTAGAGTATGATCAACACCCTCACAATTCTCCATAATTACACTGTGATTAGCACCCTAATGGCGTAGACTACAAGTGAACAACAAACCAGACACTGGTTCCCTTTTCACCATCAATCTACCCACCATTTCTAAGGTACAAAGTATGCAAGTCATGGTGATTTCTTTGTACAAATTGTACATGAATCAATATAAAACAACTCATAAAATGCCTTCTTTCTTTTGAAGACTGACTTTATATGATTTGTCAAAAAATTAGGTTAAGTGATATTTTTTATTACGTTCGGTCTGGCATAGTCAGTATAAATATTCTCCAGATAGTAGAACTGGTGCTTCCAGATTTTCTGATGACTTGCATGTTTCTAATTTAGAGTAGGAGTCACAATGTAATTAATCAAATAGACAACTACTGGAGTAGTGAGAAATGTTCCAACAAAAAATTAATACAACAACTGGAATATTAGATTTTTTACTGAGTATTGCCGAATATCACTTCAGATCCTGTTCAACATTTCAACCAAAATGACATTTTATAGTCGTTTGGTTCTTTTTGTCCTTTTTTCTTTATCAACAAAATAACTTTAATAAAGGAAATCAGATAGAGACAAAAAAAATCTCTTTATGTACCAAATCAAATTACATTATTGGTTGAACATGGATCAGAAACAGACAATAGTACAGAAAAAATAATGCAAGTAGGATGGTCGATTAGCAAAAAATTTGCATGCAAAATTGTGTTTGAAACCTCTTCAATCTTTAATACCATTTGCTCATAAGCTATAGGCCTGGAGAGATATGTTTGTCCCTACAACATAAAAGAGGATCAGGTCCTTTGTTAAAATTTGTGATGCATAGTCAAGCATGCATTTGATTTAATTTATTTTTTTCCAACTTTCTCTTCCTGTTTGCAGATCACAATGGAGCAGAAGTCCACCGAGCACATGTTTTGACTTTATCAGCATCGTATGATAAAAGCAAGCTTAAGTAGGCATGACAAATTACATTTGACATTATTTCCTAATAAAGACCTTATCATAATATTTACAACGGCATTACTCTGTATAAAAAAAACATACTTCATGATGGTCTGTACAATTTTCAATTTGGAACCTTAATGATTCATTTAAAATTTCATATCGCTTTAGTCTTTACCAAAATGGCATGTTTGAATGTAAACAAATTTATTGCAGATGATTTTTAACTCAATATTAGACATACTGCATATCTCTGGTCATACAAGTTTTCAGATGGATATGGAATAATCCAGGCAGTTTGAAATGTTTTATTCTGACAGATAAGAAGTGCATTGACCCTTCAAGATGCTATCACACGAAGCCGTCACTCAAATTGTAATCAAATACATTCACAAAAACAATGGTAGAACATACAACAGAACAAAGGAGATTTAAATCACAGAATACTGTAGTACAAGGGCCATCTGGAGCCTACCATAGGGTTACATGACAGACCACATACAAATCTAAATCTCATGTACAGTTACAATGCAAAGGACAATTTTGTTGATGAGATTATGTAAAATTTTCTTTAAAACTCTTTCTGAAGAAGGCAAGTCACTTGAAACAATATTTAAACATGCTCCTTCTTCAATAATTTTGTAGTTAAATATGTTCGAGCTTTTCCTTTTCCGAGCATGAAACAATATATATAATTTGTTTCACAATTAGTTCGAGACCATCCTTAATTAAAACGGCAGTACCACTCAAACTAAATCGTGACAGATAGTTCTGTATCTAATCTGAGGCATGACAATTTACAGCTACAATAGTGAAGTTAATTTTGCACTTCTCGTTTATACCAAGAGCAATCAGAGATTGTTATGCAGATAAAATTCCTTACAAGCTGATCACATCAATAACAAGAACAAGATGAAGCATGCATTGCGACATCCAACTAATGTTTTCCCACACTGTGGCGTGTCATGTGCGAAAAATCTTCCAAAGAACAGGGCCAATTCCTGATAATGCGCATAACAGTGCCAGGAGAATTCTTATCAATGTCGGTTTTTTATCTAATTTACAATTTGATCGTATTATCAAATCCAAATTAAGATGAAATTTGAAACATGACAGACATCCATTTTTTTTATACAGTAATACAAAATCAAGATAAAGGCAAAATCTGTATAGAAATAGTGATTGGTTATGTTACTGTTACAGGATTGTAAAGATGGATTACTTTAAGCACAACATCTCAACAGGCTACATCATCACATGGAACTTTGTCACTCGGGGATAAGTTCTTCAAGTTTGCATTCCAGTGAAATAGTGCTAACCTGCCGCCATGCATCTTTATTCTGAATCATCTGTTTTACAATCACCTACATGTGTATCAGTCAGGAACAAATCATATTTTTTTAATGAGATCTATTCAATTGTTTTTTTAGTATGAGTTAAAATTTGAAATTTTAGATGCAAATATTTAAAAAGCATTAATTGTAAATACCGGTAATCAAGCAGCAATTCAGTTTTCGTGAAAATTTCAAACAACAAACAGTTTTTTATGTTTTACAGCATTATACAGTAGATTTTCCTCTTTATAGTAGTAAAAAGCATGCCATTTCTTTTGTACATGTTCATGAAGATAAGCAGGCAAACAACCTTTAACCATGCATTTCATAAACACTATCATGACACACAGAGCATGATCAAATATACAAAATATCATGAAAATGTATTCAATAATATTTATTAAGATGAACACATATTTCATCATGCTTCCCTTAGGTCCTATTAGTATTATATAATCACACTTATGTTATCAAATTGTTACACAGTGTATCTCCATATTCATACCAATGACCAATTTTTTTTATCAAGTACAATTATAGATTTTAATCAAATTGAAATATGATAATTAAAATGTTTTCAATTGTTTTCGAGTATAAAGGCAATAAATATAACTTGATATTATATTCCAGGTAGAATATGGCATTTCCTATATGGTAAGTAACTTTTTGTCTACTTCAGCATGTCCTTGAGCACACAATACTGCTCCACCACCATCAAACCATGGACGTCATGCGCCAAATCTCCAGTCGAGTCTGCTGTGAGTATTTGAACCACAGAGCAATCCAATCAAAATACAGACTTTGTCATTTCATATTACCAAGATGTGAAGGGTATGCTCATGAGGCAGGGTTTGATAACCTTCATGTCTGTCCATCAAAGAGCAGCATGCAAATTTACTAAAGTATGACTTCTGATGTAAATTATGGGGATGTTCCATTGAGTTACGCTGGCATACACTTGTTAGAAATGTCAAACTTTATCAGTAAACCACCAGTGCTGGGAAATTCTTTTTTCACATATATACAAAAAGTTGTTTTCCATACACTTCTATTCAGTCTGAATCACTGCTAAGTGATATTTCTTGTTTGCTTGTAATGTTATTTTGAACTTCTGCTTTTGGGAACAAAAGATACCAAAAAATTCTTGTCAGCTAGGGTTAAGTGATGAATTGGGGTAAAAAAATTAATTTAAAACTCGTTCAAAAAAGCAAACATTCTGTTAGAAACAGTCCGTTGATGTACTGAAAATTCACATGCGAAAAATATTTTTGAAACACAAAAAGTTGTATTTTCATTGGATTGCTGAATAACCAGGGGTTAAAAACTCTGCCTCTACAATGCTAAAATAAAACCCAAACCAGGCACTGGCAACTGTGCCATGCTTAAGAGAGAGAAGTTAACGTACATTGATCTGTCTCGGCGGCCTTACCGTCTGCTGCTCCACGCCCCCGTTGGGAGTTACCGTGGTGACGGGGTAGGGCGTGTCCTGGGGTTTGAATTGTAGGGGTGGGGCTGCTTCTGCGGACACTACTGTGGCGGGTTGACTGACTACGACCTGGGGATGACCAGTGTATTCCTCCAGGGCTGTTGGCGTTGGCGCCGCATACTGGTACGTAGGCGTCATCTGATTCTGCACCATGTGCTAAAAAATATGAATAAATAAAAAAAATTAAGATCTTTCATGAAAGAATAGATTGATTCTTTAACATGATTAAGAACAGAAAGTAATGAATTTAGATATTGCAATATCTCTTCAAGGTATACAATCATCACAAACATCAAAGGATATACACAGCTCACTAGAAAAAATAATGTTGACAATGCCAAAAACACAATCATGAAATCAGACTAGAAAAACCGGCATCCATCAATATTTCTCATCCAGATAAAGTTTCAAATACACATACTGGTACCATCCCCCTGGTTCCTTCTGCGCAATATTATTATACGCATTACATTCATGGAAAACATGAATATTATAGGAAACAAGTTTTACCGATTGCACTGTTGCAATGACAAGCAATCTGTAGTTGTCAACAACAGTTACTGGAAGCTGCAGTCTGAAGTTAACTTCCAATGAATTCCAATCATACAGTAGACACTATAACCCAGACTCAGCATGTACATACCCACATCAGGAGGCGTAGAAAGTGTTATACTGAAGTAAAACAAGACACGATCATGCCAAGTTTTCCAGTTCGAATTCTCTGCGTCCCAAAACAACTGTCAACACAATTTGGATGTGGGCAGGCTGAGGTATATACTGATGAAAGTTATTGGGTAACATGGAACACAGAAGCCTTTGTTAGGTCCTGGTGAATGTTATAACCAGCTAGCTAGGCTAATCTGGTCCCCATCACATCCCAAAGTGGGATCATTACACAGATGGTACAGAGGCTGGCCTCTCTGCCTGGCTAGCTGCATCATCATCAGCGACCCATACTTGATAGCCCTGACATATCATTGCCAGCAACAAAAATACCAATTTGAATATCAAAGATAATTGCAGCATATCCCCTGATCATTATCTCTCCCCCATTCCCAAAGGATTACTCACCAGCCCAAAATGTTCTCCATTACATATGAGAATTTACATAAAAGGCTATGTTAAAAAACTTTCAGGGTTCAAACATGGAAAGATTTTCTGCTACCAATTTCTGTATGGGCAATGTGGTCACTGATGTGGAAGGAAAACTTAATCACATTCCTAGGAGGGGACAAATAGTGGTAATTGTTCGATGTAAGTAGAAAATTGGATTTGGTAATGATGATGTATATAAGGTCACATGGGGAATCTATATTCCCCTTTCACACATAGACTATTGCCAATATCGTATGAATATCTCCAATATCGTATGAATATCTCGGTTTTCTTTCGTTCAATGATAACTAGGAGTTATCAAACATCACGTCTGGGGGACAGACTGCAGACTGCAGAGACATTAAGTGAAACCCGACTGTAAATGTCAACATGCGAGACTAAACGTTTCTATGGCGACACGATAATGCCACAAACTGTAGGTCAAATGGTCCTAATTTCCCTCACCATACTTATTACCATGTAGGATAATTGTACCGAGAATAATAATTGGTAAGGTTCTTGCGTTCAGCTGTGTTTGACAATTTAGCTGTCAGAGAACGGATAACAGGATGAATTGCTTACAGTTTCCATATGGTAACTTGTCCAACGAAATATCATCCTATTACTGGTAACATTCCGAAAGATTTTATATGCTTAATATACAGGGGGGATTACTGACAAATCACAAATCATTCTGCAAATGAATATTGATCAAATGTGAGAAGCTGTAATCAGGCTAGTGTTTTAATTAAATACTTTGTGTGGTAAAAAGTACATATCCAGAATCATCTTCATCAACAGCTACTTTAATCTTCACTAGTGGAGAGCATATTGTGGTGTACTTTAGATAACAAACACTCACTTAGGTAATGTACTTTAATGGAACCCAATGAAATCAAATAATCAAATGCCAAAGTGCACGAAATGGGCTTCCAATAATTTACTTGTTATATAATTTAAAAAGAATGAAGTTTTATTGAACTGTGTAGATTCCGTCTACTTATGGTTTTACAGATGTTCATCGGCCCTGATCCAGAAGCCTGGAGACATTTATGTACAAGCCTATCAAGAAAATGAGTCTGGCATTGCAGAAGCCGCCTGAACAATTCCCCATCAATCTATACAGTAGTCATCGAAACCACATAAGCAATACTCAAATTGGATAGAACTCTCCATAAACAATACAAAATACTCTCTGGATCACAAGAGTATGCCCTAGTTTACAAAAACTCTGCCAAGTCCAAGACAATACACAATTAAGGCTGAAGGCACAGATGAATTTCATGGAGTACTGGTGTCTTGAGGAACCCATCTGCCTCACAACTCTCTCTCCACGGGGCTTGTGCATGCATAATTCATTACAAGTTTGGTGCTTATTGATCTCTTATTATCAAAACCTGCAGCATTTAATCATCCTAACATGTTCTTACCACTGTCTCTATAAACATCCTCTGTATAGCCCCTGTTGGTTCAGATTTCTGTTCTATATACATTCAAGCCTGTATTCAGAGACCACCTTGAGGCAAGTCCAGAAAGTGGTCCCTTACTGAAGACTGTATATAAATACAGGTTGTCTCTCAAGAGTTGACCTGCAGCCTTTCTAGCAGGTTTGACTACCATAGTGTCCATCCCTTGGCCCATGCCTAAGGACATTCATACTACATATGTTGGTGCTTTGGAAAAGTTTACTTTCAAATCTTGTATTAAATGATTCAATTATTTCCGTATTCTTGTAAAAACATAAAAGAGATAGTTTTACAATTTTCCTTTCATTTCAATCAAATTGTCAGAAATTTCACATTATTGTAGAAATAATACTAATTCCTGAAGAACCATAAGACTTCCATTATAAACCTTCATTATGAAACAAATCAAAATTGGATTGAGCACACTGTATATCAAAACACTGTGCAAGTACTTGAATTTTGTAACTATAAACATAGCATTTCTACTTCAAGAAAAATTTCATCCAAAGAACTCAAATTTTCCATTAATGTTTACAAATGTTTTCCAATGTGACATCATACAGGCAGGCTTAATGTGCTTATGCAGGTAGAAATGTACTAGGTCCCAAACCAAATACAGTACAGAATCTGCAAACTACACAGAATCTGATTTTCAAATGCAGGTATGTGATGTACATATCAAAATATATCACTAAAACAAAAACAAAACTTCTATTGATTACCTCCATTGCTGTATCTATAACTGGATTATAATGCCCTCTCCATGTCTGTCTTTGAACTACAAACTGTTGTCCCAAACGGAAATTGTAACTTACACGTTCTCTTACAGAATACAATCAGTAAAACTCTTAGATTGTTCACTTATTTAGAGCAAATATTATCTGATATATGGTTGAATATATTACTGGACAGATAAACAATTACAGGAGCTATCCTTTTCAAAGCCACAGAGTGACTCAATATGCTGTTTCCATACCACACCCCTTAATTATTCATTATTAACATTTACTGACTGATTAAATCAGATTGCCATGTGGATATTGTAGTACTGGAGTCAGGTCTGTTACAAACTGTGACAACAACCAATCAACTAAGGTTTGTTTACCTTATGTTAATCACATGCTACCCCTACCAACAAATAGCCCAAAGAAACAACCCAGCAATCAGTAATTGCCCTAAATCGTGAAATTATCTATATATAGATACCATTTTTATGTAGCTTATAAAACTAACGGAAGTCGTCTGTGGTGTGGTAAAGTACGGTAACAAGCATTTCACATAACATTTCAATAAACAATGGGATGTCTCCGAGTTTGACAGAATCAGTATCTCATAAGCCCTTGTATTGGCAACAGACGAAACACCAAAGAGGTGCTTGTTCAAATTCAGACAAAATCAATACTGAGATAGGAATGGAGATCTTCATCACTGAAGTCGAATACAGATCAAACAGACCTTTGTTTTTTTTTATCCCGTTACAAACCTGTTTCAAAGCTAAGGGACTCCTCAACACAGCTGTTCCCAGCACCATTTCAGGATAGTTTCACTACAGAGATGGGAAGCTGTTCTTCATCAACAATGCTTACACCAATATTTCCCAATGTTACAAGCTGGGAGCCATTATAGAAACAATCCTAATTATTCCAGGGGTAAATTCCTTTCTGTTAAAATTCCTTTCACTTTCAGTGTCTTTTTTCTTCACATAGAAGTACTGCAGGAGGCTTCACGATTCTGGTCATAAAACACAAAAGCCTAGTTTTGTAAGACCTTATTCATACCGTGGTCTCTGGTCATTTCCAAAACAGCCTCTGGTCACTCTAACACCCTGTCACTAACTGCCCACCACTGGCCAAAGACACAACAATGGATCAATGACAATGGTCATTTAGCCGTGAATGGTTTGGCAGGTCACTAAACTCCCACCAAATTTACACACAATTCTACATAAAACATACAGGAATTGATTCCACTACCAATACACACATGGGAAATAGATGGAGAGACACCACTTCTGTACACCATGGATGACCTCACTGGCAAATCTTCTTTCCTAGTCCAATATTTGGAAATTACAGCTCGCTCAGCTGGGAACAATGGAGCTGGTATCCAATTGGTTTACTGGCTAGCTACAGTAATACCATTTGTAGCAGATGACCAACAAAGACTGCCAGTTATCCCATTCATTACCATATGACCAGGAATTTCTGTTCCCTATAAAAACCGTCTCACATGTACACTTAACAAAGACTTTGTCAGATGACTTTGCATCCATTTATATAAAGGTTATTCGGATAATAATGGTATTCATTAGTAAGCAAGTTTTCATTAAGTAATGCAGAGACAATGTTACAACAGGGACCTCCGAAAGAACAGAAGGGTGTTAATCAACTATCTTCTTTTGAAAATTTGTAAAAATGATTGATGAATTTTTGGCACAAATTTGTTTGTATCATCAAAACAAAAGCATGAACTCCAAACTAATCCCCAAAATTAAATTATAATATGATCAACTTGCATCATGATCAATAACCATCATTCATACATTTTATTAATTCATAGCAATTACCAAAGGGATTGGGCAGAACTTACTAGGCCATCTCCATCATCTATTTAACATTTGAAAAGAGATATATGGAAAATAACTACTTCTTTCATTGAATCTTCATAAACTACTTGAATGAATTTCTAAAATCAGGGTTTTTTTTTAAATTGGAATATGCTAAATTTCAGGACAAATTTATTTGTGAACTATTGAAGATATAAGAAAGATTAATCAATGAGTAATACATAAGAGGACTAAATCCTACTAAATAAATATCTCCTTCCTCTTTGGCACACCAGGAAGACATGTGTCTGACATTCACAGTAAGATGAGCTAATCTTCCCAACATTATGAGAGATTGGTACACACACATGTGGTACTATTACTAGACATTGCCCTTTAAGGTGATGACAGTGTGGTACCCCTGAGGTGGGATCCTAATCCTGTGCCACTTTCTTTGTGAGTCTGTCCCCTGGAGCCACCCTTGACACCACTAACTACCACTTGGCCTTAAATGACCTTTTTGTGTTAAAAATCCATAAATCTTCAGGCATATTAATTTTCAAAATAAATAAATCTTATCTAGGTCTTTCAGTCATTTCAGAACTTACAATAATTATTCTTTTGAGTTATTTTAATAGTCATAATACTATACATATTTTATGCATTATAATATAATTGGTTATATTATATATATATATATAATTATACAACATTAAAAGTAGAAATAACTTGCTGTTCGATTTATTTTGAATCTAGTTATATTTTCCATTAATCTAAGTTTTATTTTTCCCTATACATGAAAACCGTTTTAAAATATTCATGAAACAAAAATTGCATCAAGCTGGTATGCTAACTAGAGTAGGATTACATCAGTGTAGTCTCCAGTGTGGACTACAGCATCTAGCTGCTGGGGGCTTGAGACCTGACTAAGCCCCAGATTTCACACAAAGAGAACCCTGCTGTGTTAGGCTGGGGCCAGACTGTGGGGCCCTAGAGGGGGTCTCTAGCTGGTCTGGGGTCAAATAATGTCACTCCACAGTGTCAATAAATCCTGGTCTGTTCACAGGAAGTAGCCATCAACTGTTATTAGGATGTTTACAGGGGTGTGATGTTGACACTTTTTACACTTAATTTCAATCAAATAATGCCAACCTATGCCATCTGTATTGAAGATTTAAAGGCCATGAACAAGATGAAAATGAATTACAGTTATGACAGAGAAAATATAATCATTCCTTTTTTTTCAAATGTAATTAGACAATTCGCAATTAAAGTGAAAAAAAATTGAGTATATAGATAACCATGCAACAAGTTTCCAACAATGCAAGTGTACAGTATCAAACAAATTATTCTTTTTTCTTTCTTTTAAGTTTCCAACATAACACTCTGGAATAATGTCTGTTTAGATGATGTCTGCATGCAATTATCATTGTTGAAATTTTACAAGTACTCCAGGAAACCATAGTGTGAAAACAGGACTATTTTTAGGTCCTGAAAAAATACCAGTGTTCCACTTTCCTAAAATACCAGTGGGACAATGCGGGCCTAATTAACTACAAGTAAATTAACACTTAAAGGTGAACATCTTAAATTACACACGAGTATCATTCACCTTGAAGTCATTAAGTTGATTAAGACTATAAAGAAGCTCAGGAAAAGTGTGTACCACCAGAGACGTATAATATACGTCCCTGGTACCACATAATTTCAAAATAAGTACTATGACCCTATGTAGAATATTATATAAAAGTGTCTAATTTAAACAATACTTACTAGTGCTGCTTGAGCCTCTTGAGGTGCGAACATCATTTGCATTTTGGAGCCTTTATATATGTTTCAGATTCTTTGGTAAAAATATGCTATCTAAAAGGTGTTTATGGCAGAAGTCTCTCAGGATGAAATGTCTGGTATCGGAGATGTAACCTGTACCCTTCAGCAGCGTATCTTACAGTGACTTGAACCAGCTGATCCCTAACAGGGTTGTGCTAAATAAGGCTATCCCCCCACCTACATCCTCTGGAGATTCTGACACTATCCCCACATCCACCAATGAGGAGGTCGGCTGCAATACCCTGCTGGTTTAACACCCCGAGGGGGTTCTAACCCACCCACCCTAATCTGTCTGTGTATGTGTGAATGATCTGGAATGGGGGTGTCAGTAAAACAAAAGACCTCTGAAGGCAGTGATCATTGGCCTGATGTAGGATTAGTTCATTGATTAAGTAACTATTGAAATAATTGTCTAAAATCACAAATCACTACCCTTCCCTGTCATAAACTGTTATAACTGTCAGGTTAGTCCATAACCAACTATTAAACAGGAAAATTCATTACACAGCACAGCTAGCCTTCTGTAGGAATTGATGACTATTAAAGAATTTGTCAAAAATAATAGAATGAATTATTATCTTTTAAAATGTTTTCTTTTAAATTACTTTGGGAAGGAACGTCTTAGGTAACACAAGAGTGGGCTAAAAATGATCAATATATAATAATTCATATGAAATATGTATCACAAGAGTGGGCTAAAAATGATCAATATATAATAATTCATATGAAATATGTATCCCCTATGTCCATAAGAAATACAAAAGACAGACAACAATTTTCTTTTAGATTTATCTAGTCAAACTTCCTAGGTTATTCATCTTAACCCTTTCACCACTGTAGACCATAATGGACCCCTCCATATCAATGCATGGTGGAGTCTACTAAAGTTACATAGGGGTGAAAGGGTTAACT
>JAUMHH010223832.1:0-12037 GCA_032359455.1 Chlamys rubida
ACCAAGCAGGACACCCCACCCGGTCACATTATACTGACAACGGGCGAACCAGTCGTCCCACTCCTAAATTGCTGAGCCCTCCTCACAGGGGCGAACGCTCAACTAAAAGCCGAAAGTGAGGCATTGTCAAGGGAGACATTAGTAAGAAGAAATTTGTTTAGAAAGAAGAGAAAAGAGAAGATCCCAAATTTAGTCGCCTCTTACGATCATACAATGGGGGCAGCAGGTTCCTACGCCCTACCTGCAGGGACGTGATGCTAGAGCCCAAAAATGTTGAAATCCAAAGGGGTATAAACTGCTGTTGAAACAGAAGGAATTATGCGTAAACACCTTAATTATATGAATTTCAATATCAAGAGGAGTACTGGTTAAGTATTCAAGTGATGGATGAATGTGGTGTGAATATTATGAACCATGCTTCTATGCAAAAGAGACATTTATAGTCATCAGTGTTACAGCAAACCTCGGGGACTTAAATATCCACCAACAGAATCTATCACCTTCATTGTATCTTGAAAACAACTATGACAACATGGGAAGTAAAACTACTTATAGTTTAATAAAGAATAGCTCTAGGTTAAGCTATAAAACATAGCATGTAACAATATGATATATGAAAGGGAAATATAATACTTAGAGGTGAAACCATTGTAACAGTTAACACACTGTATGTAAAAGGTAAACATACAACATTAAAAAAGATAGCAAATCCAACACGATCTATGAAACGTAAAAACAAGATGGATAAAAAGTATTGGTTATAATATTTTAAAACTTCACGGGATATGGGCTTTGAAATTTATAATTACATAAGATATGACCCAAGTTTCACCAAAGTTTTACGAACGTTCTTTAACTTTAGTCAACCTTAGAAAGATAAATTGATTAAATAAAATCCACTTTTATTTTTCTTATAATGGTTTACTTTTGAAAATGTTCAATATAGGATTCGTACATTGTGAATTAGGAAAGTCCGTGCAAAAGAAACCAAATAATGTAAATCAAAAGTAAAGTTGTAATATCACTTTGTCAGGAAACAGCGATATGCCATAAAATCAGAACTCATTGAAATGTCAAGAAAGGTTGATAAGTTAATAATTCACCACAACGTAAACGCACAATAAGTTCAAAGTTAAAAATACAAGAATACAAAACATGAAGAAACAGTTCAAACATATCAAAGGCAGTATCACTAACAGCAAAAACAGAGGTGTAATAATGTTATCCAGAAAAGAAATATTTTTCTACGCCAACTAGTAACAGGTCGTGAAGAATTGCATTGAAAACGTTTTACATCCCGTATATTATTTCCAATACTATCATGTATTTAACAAGTTTCACTTCCATGAGGATATTATGTTAAAGACATTTTACCCCAAGACGTGAACTCAAGATAATTAAAGATATTTAACTTTGATACATGAATAACGGAATACACATATATTAACTTCTTAAACTATTGATGCATATCCCAATATGTTAATGCTGGGTTCATGTTTCAAAAAGGAAAAATTGGTCGGCTGTTTACGTTGACACACACCTAGTTTTGTTTGTTTCAGAGAAAACAGTATTGGTGCTTGTTTACGTTGACACACACCTAGTTTTGTTTGATTCAGAGAGAACAGTATTGGTGCTTGTTTATGTTGACACGCACCTAGTTTTGTTTGTTTCAGAGAGAACAGTATTGGTGCTTGTTTATGTTGACACGCACCTAGTTTTGTTGACGTTAGCTAGATAGCTGTAGAATGAACGGCACGGTTGATTGTTTTGGTTGATATACACCCAGTTTTGTTTATACTAGTGACGACATTTTAGAGAATGCAACATAACGCTTCCCAATAGTTGTGATCATATAACAATGTTCTTTACAGACGACTGAGGCAATCAAGACTTTCACGGTAAACATCGTACACATGGTAGCAAGGCCTCCCATCACATTCTACTGAGAACGGATAAACCAGAGGGGCTGTGTCGGGAGACGCCTTTGAAAAGAACATCAATAATACAATAATGCATTTTATTTCTGGTGTCTTCTGTGTCCGTAGATCCTCGAGACCACTCTAACAGAAGAGAACCCCCGATCCTGGATTGGACCCTCATTAGTATTTGCAGGAATTGCAATATGAAAATCAACACATTATGTATATTATACATTTATGGCTCTGTTGTTATGGTGACAAAAATAATTGTACACCTGAACCGGTCAAATAACTGCCGAGCGTAAACAAACCTTCGCATGACCCTACCACTATGGCTATCAATTGTTTAATAAACTTGTACCAAATAGAAATTCAGTCGCAGGCAAATAATCTCAGCCATGTTTGATAACAAAGAATGAGGAATATAATGCCATACATTTCAATAGCAAATGGTAGAATGAAGGTTGTCTTCCACTATTGTTTTCGCTGACGAAAAAGACGATAACTGTCGCGAGAATTTCAAAACGGACACGCGCTACATAGATAAGTACATATACCGCGATACACACTAATTTGTCCCTTGGTGGTGTTTTGTGTCTGCTCGAATCTCAGACAAATTGGTATAATCATACACCTTGTCAGTGGTATGCAGATTTACACGAGCAAAACCATTTAAGTTAAGAGCAGTGACAGTGTTTAGTCTTGAGGATATGCCTACAAACGATTTATATCAGAATTAAAACAACACATTATGGCATGCTGTATATTACTTCCTCACATAGGTGATGTACGGGGCAATATTCTTAATACTATTCGGTGTTATGGAGAGAGCCTTAATTCTGTAATAGCCTCGGAAGTCCGGGGTCGATCCGGCTAGCGGCGCGTGTGTGATGGACATGACCTTTCATTATCTGTCCACTGCCATTCAATAATGAGTTCTGATTTTTTCTAATCTTCGCCAGCTTCCACCTACTATGTTTAGCACCACTTGTTAATTTAGAATCCGATACATTACGGGTCGTTGAGAATAACCACACGTTGTCACTATCACTGGCACGAGTAGGCCTGGTAACGTTAAGAGTCGAACCGTTGGCCATTTATTTGAACATTTTCCTCTAAGAACATTTATTCAAGGGTGTTGTTATTCAATAGAACATCGAACCGACAACTGATTACTATGAGGTAAAAATTTCTAGGACTATTTATTTTCAATGGCTGGCACAAATAGATAATCGTTAAACTAAAAGAGAAACACAGTTTAAAAGTACCACTATTAAAGTATCCGGACGGAGTCGATTCTAAAAAGCAACGCTGTGAAACCTATACACAGACCTACACAATGTAAGATACCCTTTCCATTCATTACCTGAAGAACCAAAC
This sequence comes from Chlamys rubida, assembly GCA_032359455.1. Classification (NCBI taxonomy): domain Eukaryota; kingdom Metazoa; phylum Mollusca; class Bivalvia; order Pectinida; family Pectinidae; genus Chlamys; species Chlamys rubida. The sequence goes on from JAUMHH010223832.1 coordinate 3,300, forward strand.
ATGTGTTAAAATAAAACAGATGCAACGTTTTGTTCATAATGGAAGGGGATATATTTTACCATTCCTTAATGTGCATTTTCCCTCTCTCCTATCAGTTAAATATTCAATTAAAAGTTATGAATGTACATAGTTATTAGGTTTATTTGCATTATTTGTACTGGTATATGTACGTGCAAACTAATTTAAAACGTGCAAAGAAACAATTAAATTAGCATCATGATATGTTGGCATAAAAACATCAAAAGTAGCGTGGAACTTCAATATAGATCACAACATGGAAATGATTGAGACATGGTATCGGTCAGAAAAAGTCAAGGGAAATTGAGCTTTCTAACAGAGACACAAGAGGTAGAGAAAAATAAAAGCGGAAGCATATAGATAAAAGATAATAACAGGAAAAGTTCCAAAGTGATGAGCATGGGCATCAACCGTCTCTTCGGTGATCCATCAAACAGAGGGCACGGGAGAAAGAAACTGCGGTTCTGCCTGGAATTGGGGGAGTTGATATTAGTCATCTCATACAATTAATCAGACATAATTTCCTGGATTTTACCGGTGGCATCATGGCCGGTGTCACATGTTGCTTTCCCTTCGGAAGCACGTGTTTTTGTCTCCGGTCTTTGTCGAGGCTAATGACACATTTCCCTTCGGTGTCTCCACGGTTCTTGTCGTCTCGTGTTGACAATAAGTCGGTATGTGTTGACGCTGCGTGGGGTATATATTCTTTTGTTACGGTACAGTCGACCAATTCTGTTCTCTTGACCCCGAACATGAAGAAGTGTTGAGCATTATATGTACTGTCAAACCAACGTGTATTCTACATTTTAACTCCACAACACGATTAACGCAAGCAATTAAGTATCGGCTGATACGCTGATGATCTGATAACAATCACTTCTTCCATTCAGGTCTTTATAAGCATTGTGTAAAATTTCATTTGACAAACCGTCCGGAATTCTTTAGTAGAAATGTGTGGTCTTTATATTTTATTTACATGTACTTGTATTTATGTACTCCTTTCCAATGATGTACGGTGTATGTCAGTACAAAGTACCTCTACCTGTAACAGAACGTCCTTTAAGAAGACGTGCATATATAATATATTAATTATTGAATGCTGCATATCAACACAATGGTGTAATATATAGCCAAAACAGAAATAGAACGTTAAAGTCTGATTGTGTCAAAACACATGGGAAGCAATCAACTACAAATGGACTGACAGGAAGTTGATCACATTTTGTTGTGAGCGAGATTTTATAACCACAATTTAACGTGTTTGGCTGCTATCATCAATCGCAGAAAACAAACAAACCGTAAGTGGAGCATTGAAACGCTAATGTGATTTCGTGTTGTATTGTTTTTCTCCGAAACTACTAGCTGGGAGAATAAGATAAAAACCGAAGTGAAAATAATACCGTAGTTCGAACTCAAAATCAATAAAAGTATCAACATTTGAATAACAGGAAAAATTACATGGAGATATGAAAAAATAAGGAGAATAGAACCAGGTGTTTCGGAAGGTTAAGCTTTTTACCTGGATCACCGTTAATCGCCATTTTATCTAGTTCATATTCAAGTGATGTAACGTCCTAAAAGCGATACCGGAAAATTGGCATCGAAACATCACGATACACTTATTAACTTTACTTATATTTAACTTTTATTACTTTTTGTGAAGTCTAAAAAATCTACTACAGTGTCAAGAAGAATAACAAGCCAACATGAAATGAAACACAAGGAACTGTGGGGATACCAAATCAAAAGGAAAGACTCCTTAAAACCAGGCTGTGTAGTCAGGTGACTGGGAATGGTAAGGGGTTTCCTGTAACACATGTGTCGCCTCTAATAATGATAACGATCAATTCCAGGAAAAGTGTTTAGGTCATCAAAGTGAACCAATACATTAAGAAATGTTATGGTTGGTAGTCAGGTTAGGTTGCCAAAATCGATAGTTACTTTAGATAGTTTGAAACTTTCTTGTCGATACAAGACGCTACACTATTTATTAGTTTATCCAAGGAAAAAGTTAGAGTATTTATGGGGTTATAAGGTACATGCCGATAATAACTGTGCACTTTGGGTAAATCAGCGAAGCGGTTTATGCATAGAGTTAATGAAACTTTATTCGTTTCTGATTAAAGAACCAGAATTTCATTTTTTCTTTCTAGCAGATGTCTTAAGTATTTTTTTATGAAATAATCTCTTTAAAGACGGAGATTATTGGAGATGGAAATGACAGATAAACTTACATTTTAAAAGATCCTAAGAGATTTGTCCGGATTGACGCAGGATGTTACATACGTTAATTGCTTTAAGTGCCGTATCAGGAAAAATTAGCTTAAACTCTTACATACGTAAACAGTCTAGCGAGTTTCATTACAGAATGTATGTAAAGTTCTGGGTTCTCAGGAACTGACCCAGTTCCCCAATGTTCGTGTCTTACATACATCTATCCAATCAATAACATATGGCATGCAATCTTGTTTGTAAAAACCCTTGGACTTGTTGATAAACATTGTTTTCACAGTAAGGCTGTTATCTCCACATCTCTTATCAGAAGTGTTCTGTACTTTAACATAGCATAAACAGACAGTTTGTTTTTATAATCAATATAATCAATTACAACTTCGGGATAGCACTCAAAGGACCTTAAAACGACACTTATACTGATGTAATGACAACAGTGAGATGTAGAATGAAAAAACCGTAAACAGGCTTTTATAAAAGCTATGCTGAAATTAACATATCGTTAACTGGATTCGACCGATTGAACCGAGATCATGCGAAGAGGTATCCTATTTAACACACTCCGAGTTCATACTGACAGGTAATATAGTATTATAGATATCTTATTTAACCTACTCCGAGTTCATACTGACAGGTAATATAGTATTAGAGATATCCTATTTAACACACTCCGAGTTCATACTGACAGGTAATATAGTATTAGAGATATCCTATTTAACCTAATACGAGTTCCTACTGACAGGTAATATAGTATTAGAGGTATCCTAATTAACACACTCCGAGTTCATACTTACAGGTAATATAGTATTAGATATATCCTATTTAACCTACTCCGAGTTCCTACTGACAGGTAATATAGTATTAGAGGTATCCTATTTAACCTACTCCGAGGTCATACTGACAGGTAATATAGTATTAGATATATCCTATTTAACCTACTACGAGCCTACTGACAAGGTAAAAACACGTTGATGAAATACTGTATGATAGCCACTTAATTACAGATTTTGTGTTTGATTACGTGTTTGGCCCAGCTTCCTGTTTATGATTGTATATCATGATATAAATGTTATGTAATGATTTGATGGAAGGCTTAGTTAAAACTTCCAGAAGAGGAGGAGCATTTTATAAAACATCCAACCAGTGTCCTTAACAGATGTAAAGATTTGTGTTTACCACCATAGCCTTTCGTGGAGGTATCTTTATAATGTCTGTATCAAATGTTATGATTGTACGTGGAATTCATTACGATAAAGACCAGTTTTTGGACAGTTACAGCTCTCCGGAAGTTGCTACTCTTCCAGATCGTTGATTCATTTTTTTGTATGGATGGCTGTTTGTGCAATTAATGCTGCTAATATGCAGTTGAAAATAATCTCTGTTTTTTTTGTTCGTTTTTTATTTTTGTTTATTTTTTTAAGTATTCCCATTTCTTTTTCCAAAAAACGCTATCGTTACACAAATTGCATAATTTAAGTAAACTTAGATGTAAAAGAAAACAACAAAAGAATACTGACATGCCAACAAAAGTATTATTCGAACTCGATATCGATAAAACTAGGGCACAATATGAACAGAGAAAAGATTTACATTGGAACCCTTGAAAAAAGTAGGCGAATAAGAGTTCCGGAAGGGTGAGCGTCGTCTGCTTCATCGACGACACCCGCCGTTTATATCTAATTAAAATCCAAGTAACGTGACCTCCTTACATCGAGAACTCGGGTATTGACTACAAAACCACAAGCACACTAATGAACATAATCAAATACATAGACCTTCACACCACACAAACAAATAGCATATTCCCAATGAGCTAACAATGACGAACATTAAATTTGCCCGTAGTCTTCATTAACCTGCATGTTTGGAAACCCTGTGTTGTAAACTTGTCCGCTATCAGTTGACATTTATCGCGGACGTCATGATACTCGGAGCAAGTTCTTGAGTAATAATCAACTACGACTTGCAAACACCGAAGCATCTCTGTGTTTCTGTTTTTGATTTAGGAGTTTCGACCGGGAACAATCCCTGTCAATGACCTACAAGCTGCAATGCTTTTTGTGACAGGGGAATGGCTGATACAGTAGATGGCGCGTGAAATATTAATTTACATAACTTTGTAGGTTGACAAACAGGAAACAGGCAATTTTATATCAACTAGATGAGCACTTCCATTCCAAGATGTATTGCTTTCACATCACCTCTCCCTGATTCCGTCAGCCGCACGTGGACGCTGATCGCTTGTCACATTAGATTGTCTGTCATATAAATTAAAACCTCGACATCACCTCGCACAACATATGTAATCAATAAAACTCTTATTTACTGGTGTTATGCTCAATATCCCCCCTCAGTTAATTTTGTGAGGTTGTTGTGCTGGCTTCCCATAGTTATTGAAAATGTAATCGTTGAAGAAACACCGGATCAATGTCTGACAGATGAGTCTGCCACGTTAAGAGAGTGTATCGTAGACACCGCGTGGATGTCAAGTAAATCCCAGTTCATCCTTACAAATGGAATTTTCTCCGTCGAATGTATCAAAAATTGGATTATGTGTCCATTTTGATATATCGGCAATGGAAGCCTATTGGTATGTGGTAGTGATTAGATGTGTTTGAGACGGGAAAGACATGATTTGTTCATCAGCGATATAATACATAATGGCGCGGTTTGTTATTAAATCGGACAGTATTGTTTATGATAGATTATACACGAGAATTGGGTGACCATTCATCAAACTCGCTGTTAATTCTTTACTAATAGCTATTACGTTTAAATTGATTTGTGGAAATGATCAGCGATATCTCAACGCCTACTGGAAAATGTAATTAAAACACCAACTGTCTTTTGATTTCTTGCACGGGTCGTTCAGTTTGTGTGCATAAGGCATGAAAGAAATACACCGTATTGATTGTAAGAAATATGTGGACTGAATAATTACTGCTCAGGGGATATTTATTTAACTTTTTGTGACAGAGTTGCGTAATATTCTGCAAGGGTTTGCAAATATCTCAACATATGACAACCCGTACTTCAATGGCACACAAGATGATTAAGAATACATGATTAACTGTGCTCCTATTATGGAAAAGTTCTGCTTAGGATCAGCTCCCGTTCAACTCTCGCTCAGCTCTAATTCAACTGTCGTTGTGATATATATTATTTGGCAAACATCCAATAAAGATAACAAATGCTAACTGATTGTGGAAATGAAGACCTGTCAGTGAGATATGGTAGAAGCAGTTAATCGTGTACTTTTTGTAAAAGGATAATTATAAGTTGCAGTTTTGCGTTTTTCATTTTTTTTTTCAAGGAGAATTTTATACTCGGTTTTTGTGGACATTTTTAACAGTGATATATTAGTGCGTGCTACTTTATTGCCGTGGTTAGTTAGAACAGGCGATAAGAACGGTAAAGGCGGCTTTCTTAGGACGCTTGCTCAAGGGTCTTCTTCCTTATCGACCACTTCCCGTATTTTCGGTCACTGGCGTTTCTTTAACGACATTCCAAAATATTTGATCGGCTCGTAGGCAAATGCCGAACGCAATAAAGATATTGTTATCCAGTTGTTCTAACGTGCTTATGATTATGTTTATTTCAACATTTTTTAACTAAAGCGCATAGTGGTCTTTGTTTTTTCTACAAACAAAATAATCCCATCGACCAACAGATTCAGATTTTTCACAATATGTTTACGAATCATTCGAACAGGAAAACTTCGGAAATGACGAGACCGAAAATGCAGCGTTATCGACACTTATAATCTAATCCGTGTTTACTTTCTTAATGAGGTATTTTCAAATGTCCTACCATTTTTTTAAAATTATTGTAACATCAATCAGATGCAAACATGTACCTTTATTACATGCGTGACAATCGTGAAAACTGATTAAATATTTATGAATCGTTTTTGAAACTACCCTGCAACATAATTAAAATAGATGAAATAAAACATATCTGCGTTAAATTGGATTGGTTCATTCAATTATCATCACACGTAAGTATTTGTCACAACCAAAGTTATCCTGTAGAGTATTGTTATCACAACATAAATCACATCAATATTAATGGCTTACGAGATTGCAATATTTTTTCAGTTATGAATTGCCGGTGTAGCACTGTACATGTTGGGATACCTGAAATGTACAGTAGAACACATAAGATAACGTGTTTGTAGATTAGACAACATATGATGTCTCTTATGTCCAGTAAAAACGTTGACGTCATACCGTATATATAGGGAAGACAATAAAAAATAACTTGACCATTTTACGTGAACAAACAGTACCTTCATAACCAACAATTAAACTTTGTTGAGTGAGATGAATAGAACATATATTTATATGAAGTTGATCTCATGGGATACTATGTTTATAATTCCTAGTACGTATAACAAATGGGGAAACAAAGGGCAAAATCTTTACAAAGAGCAAACACACATTTAAGGTATTGCATATGTTGGTTAAAGTTAATGGGATTTTCGTATGTACAGTAAACCTCATCGAGTTGGCTGGACCTGAAGTAGACCACACGGACCACTTTACATATATAACAGTACACATGGGATACCATATATATATATATGCAGAGACTTTCACATAAGATATATTATACTTCGTACGTAAACGATTAGAAAGTTCCCAACATAAAGACACTTTGTATATCGATTAAGGCTATTTGTACAGAACCGATTGCTCCCTGAAGATAAATCGTTTTTATTGTACTGCTACGTACCGTGTCTATTGGATTATCAGGCACATAAGACGACATTCAGTGACACAAGATGATGTTGAACCTGTGATATTTATTGTGTTTGGAGATGCAGAAAGCCATCTAGAGGCCAGATATTGCTAACCGAAACGCCATCTATCGGTGAGTTGTGACAATATTCCGCCTACACAACAGAAGTACCTCATCGTCATTTACAAATCCGCAGAATCCGAATTCAAAGTCGGAAAAAAGAAGACATGATCAGGAACTGAAGAGACACCGTAACAAAGGAGAGATAAAATCAACCCCACCAAAGAAAGACAAAACCAGGTGTTTCGGAAGGGTAAGCGATTGTTACAACAGATATGACTCGCTCGCGTCATTATTTCACCCGTCAAATCCAGGAATATTTGAAGGTCGCCAATGATTGCAGATACTTGTTTTCAGGTCCAATCATGCTGGCAAAACTGCAGTAATTACAAAACATGCCGTAAAACAAGCTGTGGCTTTCGCATTTTGCAAATAATCAGGATTAAATTGAAAACCAGCAAAATGGTGATTACGAGATAAGTGGTATGTGTAACGGTGATGTGAGAAGCAAATTACTGTTAAAAGGTTACACATTTCACGTAATTTGTCAAGAGGTTTTCAGAACACCATCTGTTATTTTTATTGATCTTAGTGTTTGCGTACGGGAATACTAGGTTTCATAAACACACACCCGTACCAGTATAAGTATGGTAGAATTTGTTTTCGGTGTTAGCTGCTATAAATCAATTTCAACTCTACTACAGCTGCAGGTAAAATTATAGTGACGTCATCCCCAAGGCAACCAAAGCTCTCGGGTCTCGTCCATACCTCGAATTGCTGAAATGTTGCTTACACAGCTGATCGTGTACTGATAAACCGTGAACAAGGGCCCCGTGCCTTAGTCTCGATCGTTTGTCCATCGGCAAACAGAAAAAAAAAGTCTTTTCCTTTGCACCTGTTTTTTTTCATCAATCGAAAACTGTTCATGTGTCTCGGTGCATTAGGGTGACAACTATGAATATGTCTCTTGTGATGTCATAGGCAAATCAGCCTCGTAACTGCCCACAAAATATGCATTTTCACAGGACAAATACAGTGTCATATCATCCATAAAGGTGTGAGTAGTGATGAATAATCGGAACCTAATTAGCAGGATATAAGAGGTTTTCAGAAATTGCGTTAAACATTCTTTAATCCTGTCAAAAATGTAAAGGATGTTCCACACTCAATCTTTTTATTGAAGTCAAAAACGTTTGCATCGTTATGAAATATTAAAATTAAAACGATAAATTCTTTTGTTCCATTTAATCACCTTTCGAAAGTAATTTAAATTTGCATACAGCTACAAACCAAAAATCAAATAAGAATGTTTGAATCTCTCTTTCTGCCTTCTGAGCGCCACCGCCACTTAATTGTGACCTTCAGGACTGTGTAGGGTCAAGCTTTTCATTGGACTTAATTCACATTTAAAGTAATATTTAAAAAGATAGAAATAATATTGTATTAATTTTACAAAAATAATCTTCATCAAGCAATTATTGAACTTTTTTTACGATAGGGAAAAGACAGTTAAACGGATATCGTAAACTTTGACCTAATTTTTCCTGTGCACCACTTCTGTAAACAAAATAAGTCATTTTGGTGTGTGATGCTACTTATGCTTACATTTGATCATCCTCGATATCCAGGGGTTACGTTCACTGTCGCTCTCTACACCCCTGGAATATGTCATGGCAAAATTGAAGGCA
>JAUMHH010223843.1:0-12037 GCA_032359455.1 Chlamys rubida
CCATTACCCCCTCCCCTATTCCCGTATTTGTTCTGTTGTATATATTACTTCATTCCTGTAGCTAGTGTTGAAAAGTTGATTAATTTAGCAGGTAAAAAATTTACATAAGTGTCATGACACTTATTTTTGTTTCTTTTCTGTTCTAAAAAATGTACCATTTATATTTCGATATATTGTCAAAAATAAAATTTGAATAAAACAAAGTTTAAACCAAAATGTTCCGAAACTTATGTAGAAGTACAATCAAATGGAAAGTCGCTTATAAAACACATTATAACGTAACGAATTTATAACGTTTACTTACACCAAATAATTTATTCTTAAACTAGATAAATTGAACGTATATAGAAATAAAACAACTCGCCCCATAACATAGGTGCTGGCCCTTTAGAATAGGCAACGGTTTCACAAAAGAGAGGGGCCTCGATACAACGCTACTAGAGGCTAACCATGAACCATTATACGTGTTGCAAAGAAAAGTAACGAGCTTTTTCAATAAAGCAAAATTCTTTACTTGATAAATAAAATTATAGCGAAAAAAACTGGACGAATTTATTACTCGTGGCCATCGTATGTGTTATTAAATTAGATAATAGTGGATAAAATAAGCATTAAAAGGGCGATGTGCAGAAAATCTAATATCTACTACAGGAAACTTGAGTTGGCATGGACATGTGAACTATTTTAACATTTGATCACAACGCGTGCGTCGATATTTTGTCTCATGTTTAATATGAATTTAAAACTCGACATTATGCCGTCACTTCCATTCCAAACTTCCACCGGCTTTCATTAATTTCTTGTAACATTTCCTACAACATGTATTGTCGAACCATTTTATCAACATACAGGATATAATACACTTTATTTAGAATCGCAAACATGTGAACAAGAGACATAAGCTCTGATGAGCTATCATTGCGACAAACATTTAAAAAGACAATAAAACATTATGATATCACATACAATGGAGTAATCACAGATAAGGTATTTAAGAAAGAGATTGAAATATCTAAAATAAAGATCACGCTACAATTTGGCTTTACAAAAATGGCAATAGGGTGAGTTATGAAGTAGTTAGGAGTGCTACTCCCTTTTCAAGAGAATGTGCCTGTCATCTCCAGTGTGACGTGTCTTTGTACTGTTGTGGTCTCGTGTTATAGGTTCCAGTAGTCCGTTAGAACACACAGATCTAAGGAAACAAGTTCTAAAGTTCTTTACTTCCACGATTCCTTGTAATTTTCAGGTTTTACAAGCATATATAATTCTATCCACATACAATATACAAACTAACAAGTTACGACAACGTAACAGTTACAATAAAACTATTTTGCGTACAACGAGAAATTTTTGTTTCTTGTTCAAACGAAAGCAATCTTTTCATTGTTTTCTTTAATAATAGTCTTCTCTTTCATCATAATTACATCATAACCGCGCCAGTTTGATGTTTCAAATTTTGAGAATTTAATATTTATGTGTTTGGCTTAAGTTATAGTTTAAAGGGGTTGTCTTTAGGTGGAAACCAACAATTACGATATCGTATATCCTTAATTCTAACACGCGCTGTTCAGAATGGTAGATATAGCTCGAAATCTCATTTCAAACAAAGTTGTAGAATGATGATCACGTTTTCAATAGCTTCGCGTATTTTCTTAATTTTTGTATTTAAAAGATCATTTTGGCCCACGATTCTTGTTTCTAAGCTTTTGCTTGGAGCCAGTAGGTCAAAGGACTAGCTCTAAACTCGTAGCGAGGTTCTCTACACAAGAGACATTAATCTGAAATATAGATGTCAATGAAAGCGATTTCTATCATATAGTACGTGACGGATGTTTATTTATTTCATATTATGGTAATTGTAAGTGCGATGACGTGGTATAAACGCCTTCGGATTGTGCTCCTTTGTGACATTGGTTTGGACTGTAAACATCCGGCTGGTGACTTGAATCTGTAATTTGTCATCAGGCAGTCTTCTCGTAGGTTTCCCGTAGGTATGTCATTTTTGTAAAACTTGCAGCATGTTTTGATACTCTTCGGGCTTACAGTAACTTGTTGACTTCCTGTTGCTTCATACCTGTATCAGGTAAAATTAGTGAAATGTATACAGTTGTCACTATCCTAAACTATCATACCTGTATCAGGTAAAATTAGTGAAATGTATACAGTTGTCACTGTCCTAAACTATATACATGTTTAATGTTATGTATTTGCGTCAGAGATGAATTATGGAGCTATTTAATCAATATGTTAGATATACACTTCAATACGCATTTGCATAATCTATCTTGACTTTAAATTTACTAATACTTTATTTTGTATAAGCTATCATCTTTCGACGTTATTTCAGACTGGGGGCATTAACAAACGTGTTTCAAACGATTAAGAATTACTACAAATCATTTTATGATAGTTAATTTCTCAAAGTCAGTTTCATTTTTACTTTCTTTTGTAATATATGTATGCACATTTAAAACTAACGATTAATGCCTACCTTCCAATGTCCATGTATCTGTATTTGAAGGTTGATTGTTTCTTATGATGTAAATATCTTACTTCTGTATTTTTTAAATTTTATTTTGTGGAAATAAAATCGTTAAAAGTTATTATTGTGAATGTGAGATAGATACATTTCCCCAACCATTGTACAATGCAAGTAAGAATGGTTTCAGGGCCCAGTGGTCATCATAATTATAAAGAGATGTGATGAGCGTCTTTTTAAAGAATTATCACTATTTATATCTTCCATCACTAACTTTCTGTTACAAATGTTTTTAAAAATATCAAACGGAAAAAAACTGCATGTGTTTGCACTTTTCACATTAAATTCTGAACCCAATTAATGTAACAAGAAAACAAGAAAAGATGTTTATGTCTAAACTTTAAACAAATATTTTGACATTATGTTTGGGAACGAGGTACACAATTAGGAATAAATATCGCCTAGAGAGAAATCACTCCGGTAAAAAATGAAAGGTAAATTTTCAAATGCCGCCAGGTTCTTCACAATTACGCTTGTGCGAAACCTGATTCCATCAACACCCCATTGTGTAGACTAAATACTCCTCAGTGTTTTTATCCCTCCCCTCCCAATCCTCCCTCCAAACTATTATCACATCACAACGAAAATATCATCACTATTAAGGCGCCAACATGATAAATACCTAAGGCGGTTATAATGGCAGAAAGCACAATAAACAAATATGGCAGAGAAACTCGGCACATAATTTGATGACGTCATACCACTTACATCTCGTGTTTGCACCTCGTATTTGAGAAAATTCCAAGTCATGCAATATATAAAAATGAAAATCGGCCCGTGTGTTTACCAACCAGATAAAACGCGGTGACTCACCTAAACTCTGTAAATACATGATCGTTTAGATCAAGTTAGCTCTCTAATCATTTTTTCATGTTCATTTTTAAGCGAGGAATTCTAATTGAGTTAAAATTATGATTCCATGACTAAGGACATAAGTTATGTGAATAAAATTACTTAGTTACTTAATTAACAAAAACACGATTTTGATTTGAAACTGCACACCTGTCTATATATAGCGTCCCACATTTATAGAGATACGAAAATCTATTTTTTTGTGGTCAATGGTAGTTACACCCTTGCCTCGCCCCGCCAGCAGGATGGGAAGAGGCGACTTGCGTGGGTTCACTGTAGAGCAGGGGGTTTCCCTTCCATGTCATTGTATACATAGGGGGCATTGAAGAAATCACGACAGATAGATAAGAACGCAATGTCGAGATATTCACAAAATAACGAAAAAGAATGCAAATAACAGGAATATAACAATAACTTTTAAAAAAGGAAATATTTACGAGATGTGTTCTGTCATAAACAGTTTACCAATTTACTGAGTATTTTTTTATATTATTTTGTAGCGATTGGGTTTCACATCTCCAATGATAGCAATACTGGCATCAGTCACCGATTTGTGACAGAAGATATTATTGAATATGAAGCAGTATTTCTGTTTAAATTACAGTAAATATCTGCCAAAGCTGTCTAAGATCAGCCGTTGACCGTTTTTTCCTGTTTTCAAGGTCTTTGCAATCTCTACGTAACGATTGATGATTTCTTGTAAGTGTCGCTGGCTTAACGCGCATGACATCATTACAGAGGAATTAGTGCTATAACCGCACTCTTAATTCTAATCGGTAAACATAGCTAAATAAACCACAAACTATTCGAGTTGGGCTACACATGTATATTTATACAACAGTGTGTATATCGGGTTTCTACATACCACCGATAATTCGGAGCAAAACAGTGCGCGTACATCACACGCCCCCGCTCGCCTCACGTGACCTTTACGGTTAAATACGATGTCTAAACATTGAAATAAATAGAATTTGTGCTACTGCTTCTAGCACTGTTTTGCACTCGTAACCTAATGACAACAGAGGAACATAATCTTAAATACAATAAAGAACACTGAAATTCTAATTTTCTAAATAAATTACAACGGAATCGAATTTGATTACAGAGAAAAAAACCTTTTCGTCACTTGTATCGTTTCGAGAACTTGGCAATAAACTTAAGTACCAGATACCCAGGTGGTCGGCAATCATTCCTTCTGTCTGCGCATGACCGGATGATGATTTGTTGATGTGCCTGACGCCACCTCTGTGTATTTATAATGCATCATTAACGCTTTAGGTAATAATGATAAAGAAACTGAAATTTGAATAATTGACCTGATTATTCGAGCACATTTTTTAACTCCTACAAATTTCTTTGTTAACAGAGTGATTGTCCAGAGTCAGGACTGGAAAATGAGGGCAGAGAAACAACACCTTAACTTAGTCTCCAGTTAAATACGGGCTTGTTGGGTTATGGCCGTACAATACTACCTGTAAATCTGATGTAGTATTACGTATCGTTAAAACTCTTTCCTGCTTTCGCCTCCCCAGCTTTTGTTCTCCTCAAAATGGTAGAGCTTCTGAGTTTGTCAGGTTTAAAACACCATTTTTACTGTTAATATTTTTAATTATTGAAAATTGAATGCACACAATAAAAAGGTATGACATACACATGTACAACGTAATATATTGTTCTCTAGGTCAGTAGAGAAATGAGAGGTTTGATGAGAAAACTCGTTCTCGTTTCCGTTTATTCGTGTTTGTGTCATGCTAATCTCTGAAGTACCAGCCATTGTGTACCTGTAACAGGTAACGCTGTACGATTTCAATGTTAATTTCATTATCTAACACAAATGATAAAAATAATTACCACCTTATATTAATTACATATGATAATTTTACAAATCGCTGAAGTTCGGTCATCGATAAGCAACGCTAACTCATCTAAAATATTGTATTGTAATTCTTATACTGTATTTTGTGTTAACAGATGTTTGCGAAAGAATGTCATTCCTTTATTAGTTTTGTTTTTATAAAAAACGAACCATAACGAAGTCTTAGGCTAACTTATTAAAGTATACGATCGTTACATACGGTGTATTTGTAATAAAGTATACGATCGTTACATACGGTGTATTTGTAATAAAGTAAGACAGACTCGTTTAACCTCAAATCAAACCCTCTCCCTTTAATCTTGTAAAAGACATGTACATTTCATTTTTTTTGTATATTGTATTTCGTATTTGATGAGGACCAAAGTAAATTCTAAAAACTGGATGTCCGACCCCCTTCGTTTAATTTTGAATAATAAACTATGCTTTCACTAAAATAAATATTCTTTTTTACTATGCTTTCACTAAAATAAATATTCTTTTTTGGTATTAAAGAATTAAATGAACTCTGTATTAAGTCAGTCACTGGTGATAGCTTAATGGAATTTAAACTATCACGGTATGGCACCAATGGTCGCAATAAGTAGGAAACACCAACAAGAGAGTAAGCGACCTATAATTGTTGAAGTATTACGTACAGATTGAAGTCGTGAACAAAGCGGGTTAGAGCTGATATCATCAACATTCCACAGCCCTGAATATATAGTAAATTAACACTGATTGTGGTAACTCACAGGTGACCTAAATATATTGATATACCTGTAAAACTACACCTTAATGATGCTTATTGATAACATATTTACTCAGGTGTATGGTACAGGTAAGTTGCCCAGGTATCTAACATAGCAAACAGGTAACCTGGTTTCTCAGTATCCAGGTATTTAATTAATACGTTCCAACGTGTGTGATTAGTCACTTATTAATATCTTAAACTACCATATCGTAACCATATTGATCGAACTCTCCAGTTAAGATAATATGTAGATGTAACACTTTGACACGATAAAACAAACCTTTGTTATACTGTATGTGTATCATAGTTTTCAAATTCCCTTTCTATTACATCTTTTCGTGTGCTGTGGTTTTGCCGAGGTACGTGTAGTAGTTTTTATTGTGATCATTTTTTTTTCATTACAGGAGTGAAATTGACACGAAATGGTCGTGACATTATTGGAATGTTATAGTCAAACATCTCGACGATGGACACGCTATTGGTTAAAGGTTCAGAAGTAACTTAAGCAACATGTTCGTCATTTGCTACTTAAGTAACTTGTTTGCTTTGCTATTTAAACAAAATATTTGTCCTTTGCTACTTCAGTTACATATTTGTCCTTTGCCTGACTTCATTAACATATTTGTCCTTTGCCTTACTTCATTAACATATTTGTCCTTTGCCTAACTTCATTAAAAATTTGTCCTTTGCCTGACTTCAGTAACATATTTGTCCTTTGCCTGACTTCAGTAACATATTTGCCCTTTGCCTGACTTCAGTAACATATTTGTCCTTTGCCTGACTTCATTAACATATTTGTCCTTTGCCTGACTTCAGTAACATATTTGTCCTTTGCCTGACTTCATTAACATATTTGTCCTTTGCCTGACTTCATTAACATATTTGTCCTTTGCCTGACTTCATTAACATATTTGTCCTTCGCCTGACTTCATTAACATATTTGTCCTTTAATAATTCAGTAACACGTTTGTCTTCTGCCTAACTTTAATAGCATGTTTGTCCTTTGCTACTTCAGTTAAACAATTTTCATTTGCCTGATTTCATTAACTTGTTTGTCCATGCCACTTAAGTAAATTGTTTGTCTTTTTCTCACTCCGGTAACAGGTTTTGTCCTTTGATACTTTAGTAACATATTGTCCGCTGACAATTTAGTAACAGACAGTTTAGTAACATGCCTTCCCTTTGACACTTCAATAACATGAATGTCACTTAAGTGACATGTGGTTCGATTTTTTTAAATGTGACACATACATATATTATTAGTGCTTGCGTATTGATACCAGATCCATCTTAACTTGTTTAATGACGATTTTTCTCGTGCTTCCCCTTGTAAAATATATACAGCATATATCAGACTAAATGAAATAAAACTGAAAACAATCTGCAATTAACAATAGCCATATCGTACCTATGTCCTTCGTCCTTCGAAGGAGTTAGAACACTTACGGTTATACGTTGTTATGAGGCGACTTACGTGGGGCTTTTTGTGTCCCCTGGTAAGGAAAATGTCAGTATCCATAGCAATGCTTGGGATTTCTATCACAATTTGTGCTATAACTTACGCCAATTTGCAGTGTCCCTTTCGGCACACGCATTCGTTACACATACTCTACCGTTTGGCCATGTATAACCAAATAGTTTAACTGGCCATTAGTTGTTCTATTCTAATATAATACGAACATTATATAGATTTTATTTTGTATACACACATTTGTAAAAAGTAGTTCTGACTTGTGAAAACATTTTTTTTTTTTTTTTTTTTTGGATGATATTAGGAACACCCATGCTAATGTGTTTACTGCATTGCTTACCACCGCTGTCAGCTCTCACCACCAACGTAGCCATGATGAGAATGTGAATAGTTATCACAACATTTGTTACTTTTGCAAACATAAATTTTCAATAACAGGTCGACTGATTACATTTTCAGCAATCTACCCGGACTGTTAATCCGGCTGTATACCAACCCAGCATGCACCTGCTTATTGCCTGTCAAACCGGCATTAGTGTCGCGTCACCAACTGAAAGGTAGCGCTACATCGAGATAAACACTCCTCGGGTCAAAGGTTAGCTCATGATCTTGAAACAGAGTTTAAAGACAAATAAAACGATGACGAGTAAATCACATTGTTGATGATTTATCTAAGTTTCATATATACTACTTAGTGAACCTCATACCGACATAGTTACATGAATGGTATTCCTCACAATAAGTCATGCTCATATAGGACGCTTTTACTAGCTTTTAAGTATCGTGGCAGAGATTTCAAATTTTCAGAATGCAAATTGAAAAATAGTATGTGATGATCATTAGCAGTTTCTTTTAAAAGAAGTGTTCATTGAATATAAAGAAAAATAATTGTTACTACGTTATTACAAAATAAAACCCGAAAAATAAACAGCACAAAAAAACTTTCTTTCAGACGTTGGTTTTTGCGTGGACGTTCACACACTCTCAGCCGGTCGGCAGCTAAGCTGGAAGGACGAACAGGAAGGAGCTACATGTGCGGGGTTTGGTAAGAGTTTTAGCTTCGGATACCGGAAAGAGACGACCTCGTGACTGATGACTGCGCCTCTTGCGGCGAGCAGTGTCAAACTAAACAGTGTTGGGTACTAGTACTAGGAACCGCCACTCTCGCGTCAAACTACAAGTATATACTTTTTATTTATTACACATGTAATATTGTACTGTTTAAAGAGATATGACCGTGTTAAGGTTTGTATTTGACACTCCCGGTCACGACTGTTCATGTAGCTAGTTCTATGTCCTTCTATATCCTGATGTAAAGAACACCACTGCTACAGCTATTATAAACATGGAAAACTAATTGCGATTCTGTTATACTAATGAATGAACCTTAATCGTGTTGTAGACAAGTTGGCCGTCTAACTATTGTTTGTAACGACAAAAGTACACATACATACTGATCGCAAATTGGTTCCATGTGGATTGTTATAGTTCAATTCCGTGTCAATTAGTAGGGTATTTCATGTCACTTACCACTGTATTATGACACGGGTGATGTATTATTGTCTGCAGGCTTTTTCCTTCTTCTAATCGTCAAACAGACAACACTATTTTGGTTCCATCAAAAAATTGCTTCCAAATTACAGAACAGTCTAAAATTCCGTTATGTCCTCCCATTTGCATCCTGCAAATCACGGAACAGCCTTTGTATTTCCTTTGGTTTCCTCTTGGTTATCACGATGAGATGGAAGCATATATATATATATCGTTCTTCCTACAGATCCGAGGTTTGTGCTTCCAACCAAATATGTAGAAACTATAAAATCAACAGTTCTTTGGCAGTGATAATAAATGAACACATTTAAAACAGGTATTTTTATCGAATATTCATCATGCCGGTATAGGTCGACCAATGCTATGCGTGTTGGAATATTAACGTGACACACTCTCTGGAGATTCCCCACACAATATTCGGTAATAGACACAGTATGACAAAAATAAATTAAACCGCATCATACAGCTGTTTCCACCTTCCATGACTCAACGGTGATGCTAGGATCAAAACGTTGGGAATGCAAATTGTCTATGTTAAAACAAAAAGGGAGGGGCGTAAAAACCCTTAACTAATGCGCTTAAAATTTGAAGGATTTTAGGTCAATGATGGAGTCCCCAAAAGGTGCATGTTCCACTTTTGTAAATTCTCCATTTTTAGTCGGGTAGAATGTTTGCTGTCGGCGACTCGAGTTTGGCGCACTTGTTCGGCTGGTTGTTGCTGATTCTGGAAAGTAAAGTGGAACACTTCGTCACGATAAAGAGAATAGTCCCGAAAACTTTACAAATCGAATCTATAATTGTACTAAATAGTGAAGTGTTAAATGATTGCAATAGGAAAATAACCAAAATCTGAAAGAAATGATTCAACATTTTGCTATTCAGCTTATTCATGTAAAGAGTCACTGTAATATAATGTTTGGCTAGTTCAGAAAAAACCTTAAAGAGATGACAGTCGTAGTGTAATCTAAAATATCTCGAAAATCTCGCAAAAAAAATGTAAAATCTCGTTTCTCCGGACAGTTGACAAAACCGGCAATAAGAATTCTTCTCGAACTAAACAAATCGTCTTCAAACAAATTTCAACCTAGCTACACGTATTAATAGTGGGAAACTACAACAGCGTAAACACACAGGGAACAAGCGGGAAACTACAACAGCGTAAACACACCAGGAACAAGCGGGAAACGACAACAGCGTAAACACACAGGGAACAAGCGGGAAACTACGACAGCGTAAACACACCAGGAACAAGCGGGACACTACAACAGCGTAAACACACAAGAACCAAGTGGGGAACTACAACAGCGTGAACACACCAGGAACAAGCGGGAAACTACAACAGCGTAAACACACAAGGAACAAGCGGGAAACTACATCAGCGTAAACACACCAGGAACAAGCGGGAAACTACAACAGCGTGAACACACAAGGAACAAGCGGGAAACTACAACAGCGTAAACACACAAGGAACAAGCGGGAAACTACAACAGCGTAAACACACAAGGAACAGGCGGGGAACTACAACAGCGTGAACACACAAGGAACAAGCGGGAAACTACAACAGCGTAAACACACAGGGAACATAAAGGTGCATTAACTGATGGAATACCAAAATAGAGATAACACACAATACCACATATCTGATGGCGGGTCACGTGTTTCGGAATTGTAGCGTTTCTTGTTCCTGCGCCACATGTGGCACCTGTTACGATGTCTCCTGTCCTACGCTGAAAGGTAATAGAGGTTGACATTGCTTAAAGACAAATGCATATGTAAAATTATGTTTTAAAACACTTCTGGTCTTGAAAACCATTTCTTTCTATTTCGTTATAAGAATGGCGTATTTTACAAATACAGCTGAGATTGGGCAGCGGTTCCTTTCACCCGAACCATACAATGAACACACTTTGACAATTTATCTTATTTTTTGTTAAATCATTCTACACGATTAAGTTTTGTTTTTAACTCAAGTCTCGTCTAATGCTCTACTATATCATATTAAGTACGATTGTTACTATCTGTGTGATATATGCAGACCACTTACTCTGACTATCGCCGCACCACGCTGTTCACGCTTCCCCGATCGCGGACGATACCCAGTTATCTAGTCATCACACCAGTACCACTTACGGACGATCTGACTGTAGGAGAGGTACTGTCTACACGTACAAGGCCAAGACAATACATTTCTGCGGTGTAATCATATTCGGTAAACATGAACATTTTGCTAAGATTTAAATCAAGGCTTGATCTGAACATTTTTTTAACACGAACTTTTTTTGCTCAGATTAGAATTCGGGATTAATCGGAAAAAAGTTAACATGAAAAATGTCTTTGCATGGAAATTTCCCTAAAATCATTTTTAATCTGATTTTTTTTGCATATGAAAATAAATCTATTAACATGAATTGGCTAAATGAAAATTTGTTAATATTGGTATGAACATTTATCAACATGACAATTTGTATGTTAATTTCAATACCAAACTGATGCTGACGGTCCTCCTCCAAAAACGGGTATATCTTCTGCATGTGTCTCATGATGATTCGAGTATGTCATCATTTTTTCATCTTTCATGGTTTACTCTCCGAGAATGCTGGGAAAGAAACATGAAGAAACCTGAACTTACATTTTTTACATTTTTATCTCACTGATTTATTTTCTCCTTAAATAAAAATAATAAAAAATCTTCCGATATTATGATATTACATTTTCTAATAGGTTTGTTGTTAATTCAAAATCATGCTTATTGAGTGCACAAGGTGACATGATGTTTTAAACAAATTATCATATAGTTTTCTCATTTATTCTAATATTTGCTATTCAACGATAAGTTTGTTCAAATTCTTAATTCAATGATATAGGAAATAATGCAGTCTCATCTGTATGTATTCATGGCCTCACTACTGTGAGAGTAATTGTGTTTTTTTAAAGTTTTAATTTAACGTACAATAACATCACGCTGTGTCACAGTGCCATATTTATCACATGACTAGGACTTTTACTTGGTAATTGTAT
>JAUMHH010223854.1:3258-26842 GCA_032359455.1 Chlamys rubida
AGTGATATAAAGACGAGATGATTTCGGTACGACTAACCATACTTAACTGTGTTCCTCTGTCGTAATTATGTAACATACGACCTGATAAAAAGTGATATAAAGACGAGATGATTTCGGTACGACTAACCATACTTAACTGTGTTCCTCTGTCGTAATTATGTAACATAAGACCTTAAAACGTCAGTGATAGGAGATATGTATCCATCATAACCGTAGACCAATGGACCATGTCCACTAAGCACTAGACCTGTTATTGGCCAAACAATAGCCTCTTTAACAAAATATATCTGTTGGACTTTCCTGCTGCTAGTCATCTGCTGATTCCGGTGTGCATGCTAACCATACTTGATTTGGTCCCTCTGTCGTAATAAAGTAACTCGGCGTGTTGATGGATTAATTTAACAATGAATCGTGTTACAGACGCCTTGTGCCTCCTAGACAATGTTCGTCCATTACTCACAGAACGATACGGCATCGGAGCCTGAAATGAATAGAGAGAGAGAAAAAACGGGAACAAAAGGATAGGGATAAAATGAAGAAAAACAGAATAAAAGGGATGATCGAATTTAAAGTCTGTAATGCTTCTCTGAGTTGTAGGATTTCAGTTAAGTGACAAGTTGTAAAACATATTAATTAAATTTTGATAAAAAAATGAAATATGAAGAATCATTTTGACGCGTAGAAACATTATTGGGTTGGCACATCAAACTTAATAAATATGTTGACTTCAAATTGACAGATCCTGCGGATGCTTTGTCACAATAAAAATGTTATATGTCATGAACTATCAAATAGCAAATAAATTTTAAAAATCTAATAAAAAAATAAATGATTGAAAATGGATAAATTTTGAATATCGGTCTTAATTATGCCGAAAAGAATACTCTACCTTCTTATTAATATCCAGGATTTGGGTATGTTTAAATGACATTATCCCTGCTTTCACGATACTAAACCTGATACCACAAATCGTCTTCATAACAAGATGCAATAGACCTTTTTTCAATGAGAAACGATAGGTCAAAATGGTGTAAGGTTTGTTACATTTCGTCTGTTTTTATTTTGTCTATCTTTACCGCCAGCAACCTTCGCCCCAAATTTAAACGCCGTGCAGTATTTTTGTGAACTAAACCCCGGAAAAAAATGGCCAAACGAAAATTAAACAGCTGCACTGCAATGTTATCATTGTCTTAAGAACGGACAATGTATGTTAATATGAATAAAAACATGTAGGTGGTTCAGCAATGAGTGCAATCGCTTTAATCATACATCATAATATTTAAGGTTTTTGCTGTTGAAAATGTTCAATGTTTGAATCATTTTCTCGTTTCAGGTCAATTTTTCCAGAGGGCCATTCTTCAGAGCGGATCTGCATTCAGTTCCTGGGCAACATCCGTTGATCCACTGTCTTGTGCGAAATATTTCGCGACAAATCTTAATTGCTCAAATTTTTCTAATGACACTAAAAGTCTAGTGACGTGTTTAAGAGCAAATAAGTCTGCTGAGGACCTGGTGAACCATGTTCCCCTCCCTCCAAAATATTATTCCTGTTTCGCTCCAACGCCTGCCCCAGGCGAGTTCATTTTTCCAAGCAAGGTTGAAGATCTGTTGAAAAGACGGTCGACGTTTTCGCAAGCGCAGGTCATGTTTGGCGTCACCAAGAACGAAGCATACTCCTTCATGAAACAACACGAACTCGACCATGGGATCAGTAAAGAGCGAAAGAAGCAAATCATAAGGACCTATGTCCAGAACCTGTTCAAGTTTCATAGGCAGAAGATTTACGAAATCCTTGATCACCAGTACTCTGAGTGGGACCGCAGCCAGAATGACAGCACTAGACTGGACAACATTATGCAGATGTTGAGTGATGGTCAGTACGTAGCCCCACTGGTCAGAATGGCTCAAGAACACGCAAAACGAGCCGATACATACGTATATGTCTTCGCTTATTCCACAAAGTCAGAGAAGTTTCCGGAATGGTCAAGCGGAGTCCATGGCGACGAACTGCCCTATGTGTTCGGAGCCCCTCTAGTCAACGGCATCTCACCGTTCCCTTCGGAATACAGTCGGGTAGAAAAGAGGCTCAGTGAAGCTGTGATGACGTTTTGGACAAATTTTGCAAAAACTGGGTAAGCTATTTCCACAGGTTACCGTCAATTTCATCCCCATGTCTAAAATTTAATTATCGTTAGTGTAATGGAAGGTGGTAGTAATCTGATAAGTAGATGTTTAACTTAATAAACCATTATAGAAACGAGAGCAGAGACACGTCATTGTTGATGTCATACATCAATAATATATACATCAGTTGAAGCGGACTCCCGGTAGCAATACCCTGTTAGCCCTCCATTACCTGATATGTAGTTTAACAAGATTTCAGAGAGGTTCATTTTCGTGAATTAAAATTGCTCCCATATATTTAAATCTAATAGTTTGTCATCAAAGGAATATTCAGGAATTCGAGATTTCACGGGCAAAGTTTGGTTGCATCATTGATATACATGAAAAAAGAAAATAATATATATTTTTAGTTTCAAAGTCAATTCCCTTGAATATCAAACATATTTACACTACCATAAGTTCATACGTAGCACACACGCACAATATCTTATCTGCAGTCATCGAAATTGTTGAGGTTTAGAGATGAAAAAATAGGCTCTTATGTAATATATGAGTCGTCTTGATATATTCCTGTAGACTAAAATAATGATAAATATACACTAGAGCACCCACGGCACTCGCTTTACATCATAATACCGTGTGTGACCTCCCTAGGGAGTCAGTCCCATTTTCTCTTCCAGTCTATTATAGCACGTGTTTGGTCAGATGCAGTTGTGTTAATCACGTGATAATGCACGAGAACGCTGGCAATGATTTTTGTAGCAAAGAATTTACACTGTTTACTGACTAAGGATATATATATATGAATATATTAGACACGGTTTCCTCGGGTCGGGGTCGATGAAAGTTATCTCAATATATATTTATCCGTGGGTATAAACCACAACATGGTCTACCCAACGGGTTCCAATTCATTATCGCACAAGTTTGTAGTGATACACTCGTGGCGAACCACTTCATCAGTGTCTTCACACTTCCTTGTAATTTTAGAGAGTAGCTTCTGACTTCCATTTGTTCAGAACCGTTTATGGGTAGAGTTATCATGATATCGCAGGACTTTTATCATTGCATGTCTGTGCTCAGCCCAATGTCTTAGAACAATCCACGCGTGTCTCCTAGGGACTTTGGTAAATGTATCTCTAAGTGTACATGTCGCCAGACCAGGCTAGATAGGGAAGAACGGCCTCACAAATGTAGCAAACACGATATATTATCAACAACTGTGGTTATTTAAGCACAAAGTATATTTGAGCATAGTCGGTATTGATTTCTTATTAGTATTGTTATATATATTTTTTTATAATTAAATCATGTTTCGATATGTGTTTTGATTAGATGTATATAAAACGTTAGTCAATATGTCGACCTATTTATAGATGTTTGCAATTATTCTGATGTCACGTGTTTTTTCTGCTCGGATCCATTGATTTATCATGAGGCTAGACAAGGAAAAGAAATATTGTCGTTTGCCAAAAGAACAACTTTAAATATCATTGTATTTCATGCAATACTTGTATAGCGCCCTATTACATCTCGAGGGAAGAACTCTAAAACGTTGACGGGGTTACATAATTTAAATTCAACATAACGGGAGGACGTGCGAATCCCTACGTAGTATATACTAGCTGATTCATTTTGTACCTCCATTTGTATAAAGGGTAGCGTGTGTGTTCTGGAGGTTGTATAAATAGTTGGCTTCCATGTGTATGAAGGATAGCTACTGACTGTGCTAATCCCCTTCCCAGCGCTACTGAACTGCTAATCCCCTGCCTAGCGCTACTGACTGTGCTAATCCCCTCCCCTCGCGCTTCCGTTTGTGCTATCACCTCCCCCGCTCTTCTGCTTGTGATATCCCCTCCCCCGCGCTACTAACTGTGGTACAAGCACCTCAACTCCCATCCCCCATCCCCATCCCCAATCCCATCCCCACCACCAACAACCCACCCCTAAATAATGAAGGCAATACACAATGAAATTGTATGGATCATTGGGTGACCTACACATGTCATATGTACTTCGTGTTGGGCGTTTTGCAGCCGGAATAAAATTCATTATGCATCAGTTTCTACATACAGACAAACACGACTCCCCGAATACAGACCTGTCTGTTTATATTTTCCCCGTCGGACATTCGTTTTCCACGGTTTTTGAAGCCAGACAACCAGAGTCATATTTCCGAGGCTCTGTCCGTTTACGTCTCCCCTAACTTCACACGGCAATAGTCTCTTGCTGTACTCCATACAAATTAATTATCACGACATATTTGGATGTTTGCGTAACTTATATCTGCCCGCGCAAAGACAAATCAAATTCTACACTTGTCGTTGGGTGATGTTTATACCTTATGATTTTAGTTTTTTCTCATGAAATATTTAGACATTTGAATCCCTAAAAAAGGCTTTGACATTAGACGTCTTATGGTTATATCCTAATATTTTGGTAGCGTATTCTTACCAACTGGCGTGACCTTACAACACTTACATGTTGGACCTTGTGTTATTGCCGTTGACCTATTAATTTGTTACCTATACAATTGAATTGCAAACACGAAAAAAGAACAATTTAAACAGTCAACCAGAGCAAATGTCTAATGACAAATAGAATAAACAAAAATATAATCACTTCTAGAAGAAGGGAGCAAGAACTACAATTTTATGTATTTGCGCTTGTTTGACGAATATGAATGATTATCAAATTTTTAATATAGCAATAGCTTCAAATATAAAACATACATTACTACATGGAATCTTGAAACTGAATTATTTCACCAATGCTTTCAAATAATTAAACCATAAAAAAAAATGTTATTTAATTATTTTCATACTTTCTTCAGTGCTTCATTTTTGAGGTTATCTTTAAAGCCAATGGCGAACACACATACATTGTATATAAACATATTTATATATACATCTAGATAAACAAGATCATGTTTAGGAGTCTTTTACTCCACGACCATTACGAAAATGTCGTATATAACAATGACTGAGGTGACCAGCTGAAATATCTGTCTCACTGATAACGATCGGCGGAACCAGACATTCTCGTGTAATTTCTGATATAAAATCAACTTGCAGGCTCCCAGGCTCGATTCGGCTTCCGGTCAAGTGTCAGCACCATTCGTCTGTGGAGGAAGTACCGTTCTCAACCACGGGGATTTTAAAGCGCAATTTACGACATAAATGCAGGATATCAATCGAGTCGTATTATACAAATTTCTTTTTTTATGAAACAAGATCCCTTTTACCCTTCACAACAGATATATGACGTCAACTCATTATTACTGTAATTTCACAATGGGAGTAATTACACTAAATAATAGTAAGATCACGTGATACAAAGTGTAATTGGTTAATGAGTAAAACTGGAATTTATTTTTGACTTCTGTAGGATTTA
The DNA here is from genome assembly GCA_032359455.1 of Chlamys rubida. Classification (NCBI taxonomy): domain Eukaryota; kingdom Metazoa; phylum Mollusca; class Bivalvia; order Pectinida; family Pectinidae; genus Chlamys; species Chlamys rubida. Next base: position 8,776 of record JAUMHH010223854.1, read on the forward strand.
CAATCAATCTTGTAAATCAACCACTCCTTCACGACCTCGTATTTGATTTCCAAGATTGATTGTAACGATCTTGTTCTTAATTTTCCAAAATCTAACAGTACGAAAGTGACAAGTACGAGGTCCGATTAAATGTATGTGAGAGGGAAGGTGTATTTTAATGATCATATGGGGACCATACAATTAATTATTTTTACAGATGTTTATAATCGAGATTTAGCTGCCAACTATTTCTTGAGGGAATAAATTCACTAGATGACCTTGTGTATTCAAGCTAGTTTAGCTATTAATCGTAAACAATGTTAAGGTACTAAATAAAACGGGAAAATTCGTACATTTAGCATTCAGGAAAATAAAAAATAAACTGAAGGTTTAATTAAACACTCCGTTATGGATCACTCTCCGTTGTGTATGTAATGTACATATTTATGGTGTTGCATTTGCAACTTATGGGCCGTGAGGCCTACGGAATAAAGAACATTGACATCGACATTGACATTGACCAATGTGTAACATTTATCCCTTTCTTCAAATATGTCTGAATAGAATTAAGGTTATTTAAAAATATATCAATATTGCTCCCAAAATATACTTATTAACAGTAATTTATGTTGTGAATCCTGAAAACCTTCACCTGCATAAATGGAACGATAACTGATAGAGTTGTAGCAGAACTCGGTCATGTCTGCGTAGCTTGTTAATCCCATAAACCATTTAAAAACTATCTTATAGAGTTTTACCAGGTTAATATCATTGCAAATTTTATAACAGAACATAAAATTTATCTTCGTCTTGGTTAATTTAAATTAGCATATCTAGGTAAACACTAAACACAGTACTAATGGTTTACCGTCATACGGTCCGTAGGCATACATTGTAAAATTTAAATTTAACACTTTCAAATACATACATGTAGTTGTCAAAGAATGTTCACACATCGAAATCTATTCCTATTTATTACGTATTTTAACGTCTCGGATTTAATAAGGGAAATACGTTATTGCCAAACACACCATGTAAAGAGTTTTGGTGTTACCAAAGTAAGTGGTGCCTTGTATCTACCGAACACATGGAGTGAACGGTGGGACGCCAAATGTGAAACAGCAAGCATCCATTTCCTTCCAGACTCATTATTTTCCTGAAATGGTAATGTTTGAATTCATTTCCTCAGTTTTCCTTTAAAACACATTTGCAAGGTTTAAGGTATTTTTAAAACCAAACATCGATTTTGTAACAGTTTCGTTTTGCCATTCTGTATTTTCCATTCAGGAGAGTTTTTTTTACGAGCTACATGTACACTAAGGATGTGCAAATACCTCTTACCCAGAATACACCGAGCCAGTTCCACTCAGTAGACAGGCCTCTTACCCAGAATACACCGAGCCAGTTCCACTCGGTAGACAGGCCTCTTACCCAGAATACACCGAGCCAGTTCCACTCGGTAGACAGGCTTCTTACCCAGAATACACCGAGCCAGTTCCACTCGGTGGACAGGCTTCTTACCCAGAATACACCGAGCCAGTTCCACTCGGTAGACAGGCTTCTTAGTTCAGCTCTTGAACAAACCTGATTCACTAGGCAGACTCATTGGCATTTTAAATTTCTTCCTACCAAAAAATTAAACGTCAGTTATAGATTTTTCAAGCTTAATCATCGATTGGGTAGGTACGAGGAAAGATTGAAATATAAATAATTTGTTATGAACTTGCATTCTCATTAACGTTTGTCATTTCTTCGTTGAAAGAAAAATACAAACGTCATTAGGTTTTAGAAATTTCAGCAACTTTTAAATTAGATTGACATTTTAACAACGGCCTAGTCTACAATATTGTACAACCAACATACACTAATCAACCGTAATATAATTACATACATTCCTGGTTTTGCTTTTTATCTCCAAATACAATATAAAGTTCATGTGCACTTATTGAAGGTGACTTATTCTAAATATGGCACTCCATATCTATATTAGTATAGAGGATAATGATTATTTATGACACATTATATTAGAATTTAAGGATCCCCATGTCACTTCCAAACAATGTATTTGAGTGTTGGGAACTGCTTCTTCAGTCATGGCTATAGCTTTGATAAATCATTTCCGAAGAGAAAACAATACCTTGTGAAAATATTTATTAGAAAAAAGGGATGAAATGAACAAAATATAATCATCAAAAGTTTTTTAGTGTAAAAAACAGAGGGGCTGGAGCGGGATGGCACCTTGGGCTTCAAATTGTGCTACTATCTCGTTCTAACCCATTGAGCTACCTGGATAACGAAATGACCTGGCCCAAATGCTTTGCAATTATATTTAAACAGAAGCTACTGTATATAGGGAAAACGACAGTGCAGTGGGACAAGGATCCTTAAGATTAAGCGAAACCAAATATATATATTATACCACGTTATTGCTTTTGATATTTGTTTTAACCTTCTCTTGTTAGAGATCCATCCTTTGTATGGCCGCTATATATGGTACGCTGTATGTCCTTTTTTAAATCCTCGCAATAATTAATTAATTGTTCTATTTAAAGATCCCTATGAAGCAAATAACATTTCATACAATCACATAACGACTTAAAGGAGATACGCGTCACAAAATATCACACTACGACTTGAAGGGGATAAACAAAACAAACAACCACATTACAGCTTGAACGAGATACCACATAAAATACTATCACACTTGAACTTGACGAAGATACACATTACAAAAATCAGAGTACAACTTGAAAGAGATACACATCACCAAAATTACATTGAACTTGAGAAGATTCACAAATCCCGGAATATCCTGTTGCAATTTAAAGGAGATGCACATATTTCAAAGTTATCATAATCACATGGTGACGATACCCACACAACAAAACATATCATTGCAACTTGAAGGGAATATCGACATTACAAATTCCCCCATTGCAACTTGAAACAGTGAAACAGATCCACGCATGTCAAAACCTCTCATACCGAATTGAAGTCAATATACACCATACAAAAATCCCCATTGCAACTTGGTAACGATTCACACATTAATAGCTATACCATTAGAACCCGGACGAGGTACATCTTTAAGCAACCAAAACGTGTCGAGGTATCGCTCCATCTGCTCTGTGTAGTTTGTACCAACTGTTTACTACATACATATAAACCAACGTTAGACACAGACATGCGACACTCTCGCCAAGGAGCGTCCAACACCTTATCGCTTCTATCGTTCTGCTCGCCGCTTGCCATACGTCATTGTAAGTCGCCGCTAGGAGTAGTAAGCAGGAGTAGAGACTAAACATCGCTGTCAAACCTTGTAGACCTCTCGAGAATACCGCTAATTCATTCTCGGGAAACATTCATATTTTTTTCTGCTTATTAAAACATTGATTTACATCACAAATCCATCATATTCCTTATCAGATATGTGTCTAGTCTGATTCACCTGTTTTCGGTGAATGATTTATTGAGGAAGAAATAAACCCGTTTCTTTATAATGAATACCTACAAACACAACTCATCTTTCTAATGCATCTGTGCAGCTTGCCTCAGAGTGTCGTATTTCACTTAAGAACACCAATCGGTTGTGAAATTGAGATGCCAGTCGAACACATGTGTTATCTGTTATGCGTTTGGCATGTAAAGCTCAGTCTTGGAGAACTAATTAAAAATTAAGACGCAGACATTAAATCATTGTAATTAAGCATTTTAGTGGTCGAAAGTTTCCGAATTGTTGTGTGGATCTTACGCCGATGCGATAAAATCTTCTACATTAACAGCAAGAGAAGGTTTTTAAAGTCGATTGGCACGATACATGCCTTATAAAAAATATAACAGGAAGCTGCATCCATTCTTAATTGGTTTACATAGACTGGCTATCATACGGTCTGATCAGTGTGGGGTTGCAACTTTTGTCTGGCTTCCTTCACAACTGGGAATTTAAGGTGCATCTTGGCAATGTCATTGTAGAGAGTAGGTGATAAAATGGACTGATGGACAGAGAAAGGTCGTCCATATATGTGGAGAATATATGTACATTAGGTATCTTAATGAGTTACATACACATGTTTTTTTTTTCTTTTTTTTTGTTATGTGAAGCTGCATCGAAACATAATGGTTTTCGTACTCAATATAGAATGACAATACAAATAGCATGTAAAACAATTGATTAATAAATTGGCCTTCTCTCCGGGGATTCATCCTTAGAATCAACAAGCATTCATTGTTTATATCAATTTAAACAAAACTATATAATGCCTAAATAAGTAAAATGTTATTTTCATAATATTCTCCTGGATATTCTACAGAACAGGTATAACTATGATTAGTCAGTATTAGGTAACTTTGATATGGATATTTAACATTTAAACAATACGTCTTCTCCCTTAAAACAATTATGATGATATAAACCTATTGCTGCAAAGTAGGAAACAATAATGACTGTAGATGTAAATGATTAAAATTAGATATAAGATACAATGTATCATATAAATTATTCTGTATTTAAAGCAACTTGATTTAGTCAGTTAAAGGTAACTGTCCAATGCTTATTTAACATGAGGCGTATACCAATGATTAGTCAGCATGCAGTCGCATTGACATGGGTGGCTATTTTATAGGAAGGACAAGAAATATGTTATAATTTCATCATATTTACAATAAAGCAAAATGAAGAGAAATATTTGCGTGGTTCCTCAAGTTTGATATGTTGGTAGTATCTGCTTCTTACTGATGGTGTATTTAAAAGGAATAAGTAGATTTGAATCAAGAATATTTTACCCTTAACTCATGTCGTATAATGAACATTGTCTTATCCTGCCCGACAATTAATCATTTATAATCATATATTTATTAGTTAATAATTTATAAATATACGTTGTATCTTCATGATATATATTTTTTTCGGATAAAAAGCAAATATTGTAATACAGGATATCTAAGTGGCTTTTGTATATTAACTAACACGGTGTAGGGAACAGGGGAAAGCACGCGTAATACAGACTGTTTATATTATAGACAGAACCTGCAACATATTATTAAAAAAAATCAACAAATGAATGCATACTTCTTTCCCTTTCCTGGCTCATATTTATAAAATATTGATCTAATGGGCGTCTCATTACAACAGAATGCTGCTACTTTCCAGACTAATATATCACTAATTGTGTTCACGCCACTAACTGCAATCCTTTGACATCTTTATTGCTGAAACAGCGATAGATCTAATATGATAATTTGAACAGATGTTTTCATTCACATATGGTTTTCCATTTGACCACATTTACGACATAGCGTGGTAATTGAATGTTATAGACATACTCCCTATACATTGTATATTCCCATAAAGCTCACACTTACTTAATATGACGCTTCATTGAAGAATGTGTCATTTAAAAACTTCCGTGTCTTTAGTATTGATATCAATTCAGTATCAAAAATCTGTGTTTTTCGTGTTCAATCAACATTTATTCAGTTTGATCTATATCAAGTGTTTGAAAGGCATTATCATAACTGGTCATTGTGAATGGGACGGACCGGGGAAATATGACAGGTTGAAGGGGGATAAATCGTCCTCATGTATTAACTTTAACTTTATATCTTTAACATGTAATATTATTTTTATATTTGAAGGAACCCAAACACACCAAGAAGTGCATCAGATAAATTCTCGGGCATTACGTGGCCAAAGTACGACATCAACACTCAGAACTACTTGCTGATAGGTGAGTAATGATTCTTAAATTGAAATCCGGAAAAAAATCATCTTCATTAACTTGCCTCATAGTTATTTTGATTTGACTGAAACTATTTTGTTTGGACAAGGGAAACAAGTATTTTTTATCAGTATAATGGACATTTACACACGTTTTATATTTATACTCTTTCAGTATTGTATTTGATATAAAGCATTCTAAAAGAAATCAAATCATACTTGTAAAACGTAGGATTTAAGAATGAACCTATTCCATACATTGCCTTTTTTAATGGAATTGTTTGTTTCAAATTTAATTATTTCCCTAAGCATATTGCACATGTTTGCCCTAATAAACACTGGTATAACGACGCATTTTATATCCATATATTAAATATACACGATTTTTTCATCTATTATCTGGATATTTTGGCGGTAAAATATTATGGTAATGTTAACACCAAATCATGTTCTTAGATAGCTGTGACATAATGTAGAAGTAAAATTTTTAAAAACGTGTCAAAATAATTTCATGAACATGCAGGAAAATGAATCGTGAAGATAATGCAATTTACGAAACAAATTTAAAAACGTCAGAATTACGAATACACCTCATAACACAATACTATTGCATGCGTGCAACTAAATAATTTACAACTTCACGCCAGACGCTGACTGTTAGATTATTCTGCACATGCGACTCGCTTGGTAATTACATAGATCACGAAAAGTTCTACTTGCTAACAAATATCACTGTATACGCGTGTACATATTTAATATGTATTTTTTTAAGATACCAATCGCATTTTGATGTTTATTTCTAGGAAAGAGACCGCAGAGAAAGCATCACTACCGCGGTAAGGAGCTTGCCGTATGGCTAGACCTTATACCAAAGATCGACATGAAGGATCCCGGAGAGAAGGCCAATTCTCCTATCCACAATCTTGTAAACGCCAACAACAAGTCCACGTTCGATGATTACAATCGTCTGATCACACAATTCCACAAGCTGTTTCCACCATCTCCCCCAATCCCCCCTATCACACCGTACAACGTTCAGGGAGATGGAGACCATACTTTCAACACAGAGATTGACGGGAACTCCAAAAACAATGGACAGCAATCGACACAGCAACCAAACCGTGACAGTGACGTCACCGAAGATGGAAAAGATGATGCTTCGACACAAGCGCCACCAGTCGTTGGTCCACGACAGGATATATCACTAGTGCACAGTTCCGTCCCGCTGAGTATCACGGTTGCCGTGGGTTGTTCTCTCTTATTTCTTAACATTCTCATCTTTGCAGGTGTTTACTACCAGAGAGAACGCATCAAGAAACTACGGCGGAGCGAGAGTTCCAACAGTGAGGAAATGCGCGTTGGACGCAAATTGGACAAAGATGGCCGCGAACAAAAAGGACCGGAAACGACATCATTAATGACGTCAGCACAACATAACCAATTATCACCTGTAAAAAATGTCAATACTCATCAAGATGTGAAAAATAACCCAATATACACCGCAATAACTAAAACATCGGACACTAATCCCGCACCAGGAGGGTATTCATACACAGCGGTCCCCACTAACACTTCGTCTCCTATGCATCGTTCTACAAAATCTCATCATTCTCATACCAATTCCATCCCGTCATCCAATAAAACCGGAAATTCAATTAGCAATGCCACAAGTGGTCGACCACCGGATGTGTCTCCACGCGTAGACAGTATGAAAAACGCTTATCAACATGATAAATATAACCAAATAACAGCGAAGGAACAACCCAACTCTAATAATGCTATAACTATTGTATAGCATAACAGTTAACGTGTTCAGTCGATTATTTGTTGTCGTCAGGGGGAGAAAGATATTCTTTTCAGTATACGTTTGTATCCAAATCAGTGACATGTTCTCACAAGCAATTGCTTTCCTTAAAATGGTTATATCTCATTCTGAATTCCACTGTTCTTTGACATCGGCTAGTTCAACAAGTTCCTTGTAGTGTATACCTTCAAAGAAATCGTACTTACATAAGTTCGCATGAAAACTAAATAAATCAACAGTTGCTATTATGAATGCTTTGAATATCCTGCTAAATTGATTAAAGTTTATCTATTTCATTATTTGTTTCCTTTTGAAATGAATCGTAATGTTTATTTTCTGCTTTACATTGATAAATATATTCACACATATTTGTATAAAACGCATTTAAATTGTAAATACCCCGCTCTTCGGAAAAGTATAATCGCTTACCTGTATTTATTTATCTTTATTTTGTGATAAAAACAAATCTCTGGGATTGATATGGCTTACTGAAACAATCATCCTTCTCTCTAGTTGTATTATATAGTATGTCTGTCATCTAATTGAAGATTTTGAAGATTTTTTTAAACAGGAAAAGGACGCATTGATGCTAGCTAATGTCTCCGACTCTGTTTTCACATACATACATAATATATCATAAGTCTGTACTTCACAAAGTTTTGTTAAAATCGATAGTACTAGGAGGTTGAATTGAAGTTTTAAACTGATGGCTCATTTAGATGTTATTCATTCTGATTTGTTACGTCCCAACTAGCTTATCTTAACAATTTTTTTTTTATTATTACTATTTTTACAACTTAAATATGCCTTTAATGAGAAACATTCGATTTGTGTTTTGATGATGCATATTGATTACCTAACTAGATAGCGAAGTTCACGGTTTGTCGACGGTTATACCACAAATCAATGGGGTGGTCTATGGTAATTATCCTTAATGTAATAAACTACAGACATCGATTACCGAGCAGGGAGTCTAAACAAAAATAAGTATTGAGGCATTATACGTACATGTATGTAAAACATATGGGGTTAATCAAATGCTGGTGCGCCTCGAAAAGAAGAGCTTAGTGAAAAAACAGCATTGCATTCAGGTATGTCGTTTTTATGTATCAGTATACATTGAAATAGAAAGTCGATGCACTGCTAAACACTCTTTCAAAAATATGTCCAGCTGTTTTACAACCGGATAGGGTAATGTGGTCTTCATGCCATATTACGTATACTTTTCGTTTTTTCTGTTTTCTTTCTTTTCTATCCGTCCGCGTGTGCAAATAAGAATCAAAAACGTTCCTCAATCTCAAGCTACGACCAGTTCGGTCGAAGTACTGATTACATGTAGTTTATTTGTATCCCTTTATTATATTTCCTCCTTTAACATTAATTTAAAGGAAGTGATTTTTTCTGTCTTAATTTAACAAACAAAAAAGTGTAAATAGAAAACAATACTTAAAATGTTGCTTTTGATTTCTCTGCTGTTTATCAAAAAACATTTTGAAAAACAGTGTGGTAGGGATAAAATTAATTTAACTTTATAAAATGAACAAAAATAGAAGTCTGTACATACCGTTGCACGAAAAATTCAATATTTCACGATGGAAATATTTTATCACAATTCATTGTCAGTATTAACTGAAACAAACATTTAGCATGGTGTTTTATCTTTACAACACAGCAAATACCGTGAGTAAAACCTGGGGATTACATGGTCAGGTATGCTGTGCTGTGTGGGGGTGCTTGCTTATTATCATCATATCGTGTATTTGTTGAATCATCCGCTATTCATATAAACAAGAGTGTTTAAAAACACGTGTTGACTATTTCTCGCAAAATAATTATAATAAATTGTAAAAAGATAGTTTTACTGAGATAACTACAAACCCGAATGCAAAATATAACATACGAACTTTGATTTATACGTCGTTGAATTGTGTTTAAGTACAACAACCTTTCAAAATTTTGAGAGAAAAATTGTTTGTCGCATTTTTCAAAGTGACACAGTTAGAAAATGCTTCTATATTTATGAATTTTGACGAGAGATTTCAATCAGGTGTCTTTAAACTGTTGTAATAATGTGCCTTGTCCGAAACCGATATGATGTTCATTGCTTTGCGCATTCTTCCGTGTATAATTGTATATATGTGACGCCCAAGCGTGGGGAACAGACACAGACGTCTATCTGTTATTATATGTGTGCTCTCCTATACCATAACATGTTATATACATTATTTAACTTTGTATTATGTATTGAGTCTTATAGACTTGGTAATTTCGTTAAATAACTAAATGATCGGAACACCTCTCACGTGGGAAGGATCTTGTAACTTTCAAATTCATGTATGCGTGGGATATTCCGACAGTTGACGGAGTTAACCGAGTTTTGCCGTGTGATTTTATTGATACTTGTACTTTTGCCTCTCCCGAATATTTGGGCGTGTATGATTAATTGAATCAAACAAGTGTGAAAGTATAACAAAACATATACATATATTTATACTAAAGATATGGATGCACGTGTGATTAAACAATAGTTGGAATGTCAGGCCGTTATGGTGATCATATGTCTTATGCACAAATTTGAGATTTGAGAGCCCCTCCCCATTCCCCTGAGATTTTTTACGTACATAGATGAATGTGTATATACGTGACTATTTGTATGCGTTATTGTTGTTGTAATCGTTATTGTTCTTCTGTATTTTTTTTCTAAATAGAAACTGTTACCACAGTTACATGAATGCAAATAATTGCGGGTGATGTCTGGAGCCCCACACAACGGTCAGCATAACCGTAGTCTATACATATCTTTTCAGACCCGTTTTCAAAACAATCATTTGCATTTTAAACTCACTCCATTTAGCGTAAGTGTTTGCAAAGTAGAACATAATAAAATTACTTTCAGGAATTTTTCATAATTCTTTCCATCATCATATTTAACTTTATCATGATTATATAAATAAATCAATGAATCGTTCTAACAAAACTGAAACAGATTATGTTTTCTACATTTGGCCACTGATAAGCATGTCCGCTTATAAATAGCGTGTCTCATAATTTCGGGAACAAAGTTTGTATAATAATGAAGATATTTTAACAAAAATAGTATTTTTGATTTACATTTGTTCAATTTTTTCGGCTTTTTGATATTTTGTATTATCATCGAATATACCAATATGAAATTTCAACCTCCGAAAATAAAGCCATTTATAAGTATTTCACAAAAAAAGATAGATTATGTATTCACAGTGTTTGAATCACAAATTTTATTCATTAATGTCATTATTTAAATATAAGTTGATGTGTGTTTCCACATTTAGAGATTTAGAGACATATTATATTGGTTTGTTTTCCATTGTTTTACGGTACGTATGTTATGTTTCATTCCAGTAAGTTGTGTACTAGGAGCAGGCTCCCACTTAATCATGGTTACGTGATGATAGGTCGATATCATTTTTGTACATAGTGCATCTGTATATAAACTGCCATGTCACATACAACTTCCCTGGGTTAACAAATAACTATAGCCCCTATTTCTCGAGAGAAAGATAAGTATTTTTCTTTCATTAATGTAAGTTTTTTCATAGATTGTTTTCATTTGTTGGAAAGAAAAAGACATTTCTACTTAAATAAAAATGTCATATTTTATTATTCATTCATCATTTCGGGAAATGCTTATTTTCAAACGTAGCAATATTCACTTGTATTTCGATTCTGAACGTAATTCAAAGGCCAATATGGTATTATAAAACTTATAGAAAAAGAAGTACTCGAAAAGTATTGCCTTTGTCATATCATTTATATTTCCACTATGCTAAGTTAAAACATTCTAATTTATTTTAATACTGAATGCATTAGTTTCTGGAATTTAACCAACATTCGACCTATATTACACATGCTTTTTATGAACAATCTTAAGTATATGAACCTTACTATAGAAAATGTTGCACACGTTTGTACCACGAGTATCATGACTTCAACCAGTAACGTCATCAAGGTCAATGAACATACACATTGAATACAACTGAATGAGATTCATTGACAGTTGTATAATTGAGAGCATATTCTTGTCATAAGGTATAAGGTATAATTCATGTATTTTTACGGATATATCCTTTTAAGATTGTTACTCTTCATAAGTAATTAATTTGCATTATGACTGATAAATACCTAACATTATGTATTAAAATCAGCATGTTTTTTGTCGTTTTCGAAGAGCCGACAATTCGTCACAAAGAACATGACTTTGAGGTTTTGAGTAGTCAGTAAGGGATAGTCTTTCACTGTATATATGTAGACTGTAAATACTGTGACGAGTGCGATATAGATCAGTTTGAACAAATGTTGTTTGGTAATAAAATGGGTACATGTTACAATAGTTTGTTTTGCTGTCTTTTCTCACATATTTACATCTTTGTTGTATGTTCATTGCATTATGAACAACAATATGGAGAATTGTGATAAATGCCTTCGGCATATACTTACAGTTAAGAAACACTCTAAAGTCGGCATAAGATCCACCCTTTTGCAAAATAGCAAATACACAAACAAAACGCCTCCAACACATATACAGGTACACATGACATACATGAAAACACATATTTACATATTTGCTGTAGGTTCATTATATTATGAACCATGTTATGGAGTACTTTTACAAATGTCTTTGGCATGTTATTTCCGTTAAGAAGCAATCTAAAGTTGGCATTAGATCCGCGCTACTACAAAAAAAGCAAATACACAAACAAAACGCCTTTGATGTCACATACAGGAACACATTCCATACAAGTCAGGCACTGCTGTTTATAGGACGATGCACCTAATTATTAATAAAACCAAACAATACCAAAAATGAAATAATATTTATAAGAGACCATTTTTCAGCGAAAATGTATTTTAAAATATTTTTCAATGTGAGAATACGGATAAAACATTAATTTTGAAAAATAATAATGCCATGCTGAATGTTGATAGCCTAGGCGTTCCACTAATGGTACTCCATGCAACCACATAATCATTAAGATCGAATAAGATACTGCTCAGTATGGTCGGTACTCAATGGCTTGTATGCAGTAACATTTTGCATGACACTGGCAAACACATATCGCATTGGCAAGCATGCTTACTGCAATAATAGAAGAAAGGCATACTCATACAATGTTGTATTACATCAAATCATAAAATGCCGACAGCCAGGATCGTTCGGCTTTAACAATGATAGCATGTTCAATCCAATAAAATTTATATCGGAAATATCGGAAAACATTTTGTACTATAACGACAAAAGAAGAAACATGAATCGAATCAACACCAGCGTGATGTATCTCGTCAAATTCTGTTTGAAATGTAACTGTAACCTCACTTCTCATTGGGCAATACATATACCTGTTAGTTACACGGCATGACATTACATTTCTGATTTTCTGACAGATTGCGGCACGGAAACCCAATATGTTTCAAGCCAATGTGGTTACGAATAACAAATTATTAAGTAGTATTTTGAATGTTTAGATACTAAACACAATGTACATATTTGATAGGTATGCTCGGGAGCATCATTGAACACTACAAAAATATGATTGCTGTCGTCGTCAATCTAGCAGATACTGCACGTAAAAGACTCTGTCGTTGAAAAATGTGATGTTCAACTATGCCCGATCTTTTAATAATTTGTATCTTTATTTTATCCATATTTATGTGATAATTGCGATAACTAACTTGATATCCCAGAGTTTAAGTATCGATGTGACACCATTAAAAGGATGGAGTCATGTTTGTAACACTTATCCTGGGCTTTAAATACGACGGTTGGAATAACCATTTTTTATGTTCAATCTCTTCTTATTTGATAAACATATATACTTCACGGATTTGGTCACGAATTATGCCTTTAGGCTCAACAACAGTCGCTTGAATTAAAAATGTCTAGACCCATGACATCAGTTTCCAAGGAACTAAAAACAAAACAAAGTTAGCGGCTGTTTCATCAGACAAAAATGTTGTTAATAAATCAAATTTCTGACAATCCTTATCAGAAACATTTTCAAATTAAACAAAGGATTATTAAATGTTATTGTCTGTAGACCAAATTAAGTGGGAGATCTTTCTAGACGGTATCACATCCAAATCATCATCCATTCACGTGACTCGACCTCGGCTACCAAGGTCGTGTTGCTAAACATCTAAATGAGTTATTCGAACAGGACAATTCCCAGAGGCTACCACCTCAACAAAAGTATCACGCAAAACAAAATCACGCGATTCGTTCACGTAATTACATTTCGGATTATGTGAAATTCTTAGCCACTGTGTCTTCGAGTGAGATTTTTAGAAAAATAAGGCAACATTTTAATCTTGTTGTTTTTGTATTGAGATGTTAGAACGACAAAGATATGCGGCCTCCTATACTATATCTATTTGTAGAATATTGTAAAATATCATTTTAAGAACGATAACACGTCAGAAGGCCTTTTCTTTTCCCGATGTTGTCGATGTCATAAGGAGATAGAACCCTGATACAAAAAGAAATTTAAACTGTCCAGTTGCATTGCTGATGAATATTCATATGTTTTTCTCGAAATATCAGTATTTTTGCATTTGTGATGATTTCAAAATCCCTCTGATATCACCTCCAATCAGCCGTGTGATAAGTTTTCGTAAGGAAGCTCCTATGGAGGGATTTGAAAAAATTTGTTCTGTATCTTTTTCCGACCATCTTCGACCTTATGAGACACTTTCTTTATAAGGAAATTGTGGAAATTGAAAACCTTGGTGTCAACTCTTTGCATATTTGTTGCTTTGCATCAAATAAAATTCTGTATAATTAACAAATGGACAGAATGCGAACATATTTAGTTTAAGAAATCGCAAACTTCACTACTCTGTGTTAGTGCTTAACCTGAAATGTCGTTAGAGTTCTAAATTAATAATTTTTTGACGAAACATTTTCGCACCTGCAAGCATTAGGTTATTATTGTCTCCCCTGTCCTGTACGTTACAGTTATCTCCTCTATCCAATGGTATTCATTAAATCAAGTACAATTAACTAAAAGGACAAATACACAGATTTCAATATTTAAAATATTTAAAATCTACGCATCTCGATTATAGTGCGCAACACAGGCTTTGGATGGGTTCCTTCAAATACGTGTATTTAAATAAAATGAATTTATAAAACACCGTGTCGATGAGAATTCCCTGGCCTTTATGAAGACTGCTAGACGGGGATAAAGGTATGTCTTCAAACGAAGCAAATTGTGATAATCCTGGCCTGCCCGGGTTGTCAGGTGAACAAAGTTCCCATTGAATAATTCTCTGGCCTCTGACCTTCTATATTGGCTTCTGGGTTACGTCTGATAGAATAGAAATAGCTGTGGAGTAATAATCTCTTAATGAGACCGGATAAGTAAGGACGTGATATTTAAACGATTATATAAGTTCACAATACCAGCGTAATGTGTTATATCTTCGCTAGGAAAGAGATTCAGCTTTTAAATATGTTTGCTGGCATCATCTTCCATGTACAAATGATATAGCAATTAATTACACACAATACCACTTTGTGCCAGGTGTTGTGAAATAATCCACCCTAAATTCATATTTTTACGCAGAAAAGAGCATCTCTGTCACAGGGGATTCTATACCCGCACTTTTTTTTTATTATAGAGCAAGGAGCTTACCCACTTCGCGTCCGGTCATGACGTATATTACTGTGATACTTTTACTACAATATTAAATGAATAATTAAAAACTATACTTGCAACAAAATGCCTCGAAAAGAAGTATCTTCATATTAATCATGAAGAGCAAATAACCTAGAATATAATAACAAAATAACTTTAAATTCCATTATATATAATATGTCACAGGGCTGCTATAGGGCTCATACCACCTTTTTTATTTTTAATCTAAAGGGAAAGGGGTATCGTCTTATAAGCAGTGCCGTGCAAAGTCTACTGTGATATTCTTGATACTAGACTTACCAAGTAAACTGGGTGACTCTAGGGGCCAAAATGTTGGAATCAAACTAAATCTAAACTATTGTTGAATCACAAGGGAAGGTACATTAAACCCCTAATTTATTAATTGTTTACTTGCAATCAGTGACGCTAATTTTACACGTGTTACCTACTTCTGACACTGTGAAGAAAAGATAGAAAAAACCTACTTAAAGTATTGAAATTACTCATTTAAATATTAGGTAAAATTTGGACATAGTGGTATTTCATATGATTTGTTGTGTATCCTTTTTGAGTCAGCCGTGTGATAAGTTTCTCGTAATATGTATTTAAGTCCTCCTTCCACCCTATGAGACACTTTCTTATAAGGAAATTATTAGTTCGGTCGGGGAGCTTTGTTATCCAGAAACAATAGCACCGGATGATTTGGGTATCTTTTTGGCAATATTATTTTTAAATGTGCGTAAAGCCGAAGGAAGAGAGTACTAGTCGATAAGCCTGAAGGAATTCCAGTCTAGTGTCAACAGATACTTAACATTTTGACAGATGAATGTTTCAAACACTCAATGGATGTCCTAGTGGGCAAATGAAATCATTTAAAGCAGCAAGGCAAAGGGAATAGGCCACATGAGACAGAGACTCTGACCAAGGAGGACTATCCATCTTATATGAAGCTGGACAGCTAGGCACTGGTAAGGAAATGGAAACATTCAATTAGTATTAAGACTATTGTTCTTGTACAATAATTGTGCATGGTCATTCTTTGAGTGGAATAGTATTTGGCTAAATATTTAATAATTTGTTGATATTGTTCATTTAATTTTACAAATGTTTTTTGACTTTTGATTTATAATGTATTATCAACAAAACATATGATAAAACAGTTTTTGATATGACCGTTTGGATAACATCGGTATCTTCCTTTTCTGGCCGATACATATATGTACATATTTTCATATGAAGCTGAATTCATTGAGCTTATCAGGACTGGTAAATATATCCTAGCGAAGTCCTACAATTTCGTATTCAGACATATCGGCGATGTGCCGTCTTTGAATGGCAAGAAATGCATTGACCACATATATTGTATACACCCTCCTCAGCTTCAAAATAAAGGACTCTAAAGACTCCTCTACTTAAGCCGCTTTTCTAGATCTTTACTTATAATACACTAGTCGTCACACTAACAGGGACGACTTACTACTGAGCTTTACGACTTTCTAATCGTGAAATTTCTCTTTCTTGAGAGTATCCTTCCTGCTTTCCCGTCATACGTTGATTACATGTCGCTTTTGCTAGGTGTTTGAGAAATTGCTCCGAAAAGCATAACGTGCATGATAGATGGCGACTGCTGACGGGGGGAGGAGGGGGGTCTTGAAAAAATGCAGATTGCTGAAGACTATGGACAAGTTTTATGGTCGCATCATGATCTCACATGGAAATATGCCATTTCTTTGTGAGAAAATACACGCATCCCGAAATGGCGCGTCCCTAAAAACACTTTTATATGTAACATCAGTGAGGATGTCAAATCCAGGGATATATGTCTGTCTGCAGTGAAATTGGGCACAATGAACCATACCTCACCGTATCTATACGAAAGGAAACTGGATTGTGACGAGGAAATAGTAAATAGCATGAGATGTGTGTGTATCCATTAACTTAAAGCTATGAACAAAATTGTAGATACCACTGCGGTGTCTAGTTGGTGACACAAAAATTTTCGAAACCTACACATTATGTACGAGTTAAAAATGGCCTCATGTTTCAAACGCATCAGATATTCATTCGTTATCCTGGAGACTTGGGACCTAAGAGCAGGAATTCTTGAATGGTTGTAACGGATTAGACTGAGAGGATTGGATCGACAGGAGACTTATTATTTAGGTAGCAGTCTGGAACATGCGGTTTGGGAGCAGTTCTCCAACTCGGTTGCATGAAGCTTAACAAAATAGCAAACACGTTGAAATGTTAAAACTGTTTTAAACCGAAATAAAGAAAACAGACGTTATCAAGTTTTTATCTCGGGTTATTGTCGTAAAGATCTGTACCCAGCTGATCTGAAATGATAAACACGTACTTTAAAGTTCTATTTTTTTCTATTGACATTGTAAAACCAAGTGAATTTGACATCACATGGTATACTATACTTGTGATCAAACATTTAATAGACAAGACAAAAAAAGAACAAAAACGCAGAAATGAAAAGCTGAAAAATTAACCATGCTCCCAGCATGCACCGGAAACAGTTGGGAGGTAGTTCGCGTATTTCTAGCTGTTTTCAACAATGGAAATTAGCACTTTACAAGTGTATGCTCAAACTGTGACGCATAAAAGACATTTAATATATAGAGGATTTGTCGTTCGATCGTTACCTTTAATATCAAATTGATGGTATGAGCTTAGAATATTTCATTATGGCATCTCTGGCGAACGAAAATTAAAATTCTGAACGAGTATGATTTGTCTAACTACGCTTGATGTGTGTGAGCACTGATATAGACAACAGTGGTAAATGCATATATTACATATGGTCCGATTCTCCTTGATTTTGATTGGCTAATGCTTGATCACCTGCTCACCGATATAAAGCATATGGACCCCATGTTACTATTTTTA
>JAUMHH010223855.1:0-12036 GCA_032359455.1 Chlamys rubida
CAATATATCTAAAATACATATATATATTCCGATTTGTGATAAGAGTATTTGAATATGACTTGCCAGGGGGTTGAAATTTAGGTGACTATTACATCTTTTAGGGGGCTTGTTGAACCTTAATCAATACCGTGTCTTCATTATTACAAGGATATGCACGATTTCAAATAATATCATGGCCGTGTTTGTTGTTGTTGCTGGTGTTTTTTCATTATTATTTTCACCATTTTCACACATGTATACAAAGGTGACATAATATCATATAAAGCAGTGTAACGGTTGATCCGAAGTTATCTGCCATCGTAAACACAGTGTTTATTTTTTTATTCACAAAAAAGATTTTTTTTTTCACGTTTCATGGGTAAACACAATCACAGGCGACATCCAACAAGAACTGCTAACTCACCAAAACATTAAAAGACATTATAAACCAACGGCAAGGAAGGCCATGTCCCGACGAATCATATGCAGCACCTGTCGTATTGTCTCCAGGAGGAAATGATGTCACACACGCTATTTAACCATCTGACGCTGACCTTCAATTGTTGCAAAGGGACGGGAAGGTAGCTCGTAGATAAATTCCTCGATGTAAGGTAGGTTATTTATTGTCATATAATATTGAAAGTATCACAGAAGGGCGCAATGATCAATAAGACCTGGATGGAAATCTGTAAGTAGTGTGATTCGGAGATGTGTGGTTTTTTAAATACATTAGATATAATTTGAAGTAATGCCACTGTGTTTTATAATGTCTTTTTGACCCCCGTTGCAAAATGATATAGAAACTATTAAGATTCAGCTTTAAGGTGAAAGGACCAATGTCAAAGATCAATCCTTGTTAGACATTTGTATGTAGAATGGTCAGATCACCATTTAATCAAACCAATGTATGGTTTGTTGTTTTACAAGGATATGCATGATTTCAAAAAGTATCATGGCCGTTTTTTGTTTGTTTTTATGTTCATTATTTTCAAATCTGTCTACCAACGTAACACAATGTCACAAAATGCAGCGTAATGGTTGAGCAGAAGTAATATGCCATTGTAAAAACAACGCTTATTTCTTCATGATCATTTTCCATATTACTGAAAATATCCTGCAGCGTTAACATACGAAAATTGCTTCAATTTCGATACAAAAATAAATAGATAAATATATAAAAATAAAATTATGTTTAGTCTAATACTTTACGAATATTTTGCTCTCATCACATAATATAGGATTTTATAAACCGCAACATGCCGAGTATGTTTATTAATGTTTTTTATGTGTTTAAACAATATTCAGCCAACATACATCGATTGTTATGCGAACCTTGCTAGTCACCTAACTACGTTACCATCGTAGCCTTATATACGTGATTACTCGGGAGTTTGAACTCGTTCTGTTTCGTCTCTACTCCTGTATTATGTCAGTGTATCAGGGAAAGTTTGCTTGATAAGCTATATCTATATATTATCATAACAGTGCAGAGATTTGCAATGAAAAAATTCACAAAAGGGCATAAATATGGATAAAGAAAAAATCAGTAAAAAAGAGAGTACAACTTGATAATTTGCCTCACGCCGAATGGCACAAGCTGCATTGCTCTCCTTTATATCGCGTGGGTTCGTGTCTGTTGTAATGGCGTCATCTTTGTTTTTTTTTGTTTTTTTTTACTTTTTGTGTTTCCTCAATCCGTCCTGTTTATTTCGTGCATGAATGTCGACGGTGTGGTATATTTTGTTTTGTCCTTGTGTGTTGACGCTGTGGTATATTTTGTGTTGTCCTTGTGTGTTGACGCTGTGGTATAATTTGTTTTGTCCTTGTGTGTTGACGCTGTGGTATATTTTGCTTTGTCCTTGCGTGTTGCCGCTCTAGTTTATTTTTGTCCCAGTTTAAGGACGTTGTGTTATATTTTGTCCACGTATGTAGACGTTGTGGTATATTTTATCATCGTATATTGCTAGTACGCTGACGCTGGGGTATATTTTGTCATTGTGTGCTGACGCTGTGGTATATTTTGTACTTGTGTGTTGACGCTGTGGTAAATTGTGTACTTGTGTGTTGACGTTGTGGTATATTTTATCATCGTATATTTCCAGTACGCTGACGCTGTGGTATATTTTGTCATTGTGTGCTGACGCTGTGGTATAATTTGTCATTGTGTGTTGACGTTGTGGTATATTTTATCATCGTATATTGCCAGTGCGCTGTGGTATATGTGGATTGGTTATGGATATGTTGTGGGATATTTTGTTCCAGTATGTTGACGCTGTGGTATATTTTGTCTTTTTGTGTTGCCACTGTGGTATAATTTGTCTTTGTGTGTTGCCACTGTGGTATATTTTGTCCTTCTGTGTTGACGCTGTGTTCTATTTTGTTTTTGTGCATTGGTACTGTGGTACAATTTGTCATTGTGATTGACTATGATGTGCATTTTACATAAAAAAGAATGTTATAAGTTGATCCAAACAGATATTTTACATTTGTAGATATCCCAAAAATTCTGCTAATCAATACATTCCTTGTATTTTATAAGAAAGACATTTCAATAGTGTTCATATTGTAACGTTTTACTTTTTACCCTAAGAAAATACTTCAAGTACGAAGAACATTTTAACATTTTATTTTTGTAAAAGACAGTATATACAACAAAATGAACGATCAACAATGATAATGTACAAATGGAAATTATGAATGTATACATTCAAACAGAATCGCGTTACTTCTTTCCAAATACTGCAGATCCTAGGAACCTCAGTGGAATAAGCACGTGATCAATGATGTGGACAACTCCGTTACTGGCGTTAATGTCGGCCTTGATCACTTTTGCGTTGTTCACGTGGACTGTTGAGCCTGAAAGAAAAACAATCATTTTATGATGATCAATTTTCGTTTGTTTCAAATTTCAAAACCTAATTGTGTAAATCGACAATAGATGGCAAGGTAATTGGGCCTGAAGATAAACTGAAGTAAATGCACTTGTACTCAGTGTTTGGAGACATTTGGAGAACAATGGTTTATTATGAAGATATCTTCGAGAAAGGACAGCTTTATATACATTCTATGTAGGGGAAAGGGTGTTGATAAGTGGTAATCTCGTGTAAGAACCCTTTTTTTTAAATAGACATTGACACTAAAGCCATTCCATCCAATCTGGATATTCCAAAATATAGATATGTTCTGATGTGTTTAAAAACACCAATACATTATCAGTATCCGTAACCTTGTGGTTTTGAAACAATATGTACACTGTTTACAAAATAAAAAAACTGTGTACATGTATATATGTAATAAATTTGATATACCGCAAAAGAACTTATCGATAAATTTAAAATAATTCACTAATAGGCCGGACAGTGACATATTTTAAAGATTAATGTGTATCTAGGGGAAATGTAAACATGGTTTACTAGGGGGTGGTGGGATGGGGAAGGAGAGAGGGAGATGGGGATAGGCTAATAGATTATAATGAATTAGAATCTATACGTACCAGATACGCCTATTCTGACGACGTCATGATGTGTGTCCAGTGTTCTCACGTACTCTCTGTTATATAGACCGGCAGAGTACTCGGTGTGTGGGACAACATGGTATTCCAAAATTTCTAACAGGAAAGAGAAAGAAGATATAGTTATTTACTACAGCACTATTATCATCTATTTTAGGACAAAATGAAAATAATCACCAAAACAGTTACATGTCGTTGCGTCAATGAAGAAAACATGACATGTTCACACAAGGACAAAGTCATCATCAAAGGAAACGAGGGATAAAATCAGGCCTTTAAACATGTGGTATCACAGCCTACCTATCATATCATACTCCCTTGCATATACTAGAACACTTCAAGTGATATGCACATCCTTATATGGTCTCAAAAAGACACCAATGCGGCTGGGGTTCGATTCCACGATTGGACGGGAAAGGGTAGTCCCCCTCCCGAAGACATGGGTTTTCTCCGGGTACTCCGGTTTCCTCCCACGTTGTGATACCCGACGCGCTATGTTTTTGCTAATCATTTAATGAAGTTAAAATATCTTGGTGTCAAATGATTAGAGTTTTTGTCACCACGGACTTCTGTTATTTGGAAAGAGTATTTGAAAAACTTGCATGCAATACATGGTATAGTTATTTACTTATGCTACAATCTAAACTAAGTATAAATCTGACGTTTGAATATATACTGAAGTTTATTTCCTACCTTTTAGAAGCTGGGGGTCATTGGCGAGGTTGTTCAATACTTGTGTTCCTAGACGTGCAAATGCGTCATCTGTTGGTGCGAATACGGTGAGGGCATCTCCTGTTTGATAAAAACGGCTTTTTTTAGTATGTAAGTCAAGATGGAATTCAACTTGGACAATGCTTCACATTTTAAGAGTTTAAAGTTTAAATATTAAACAAAAGTATTCTTAAGCAAAACGAATTGACAGAAGTAGCAATATTTACAGGATTTAAATCGCCAAAAAGACATTACAATTGTGTTACGTGTCAGTCAACAATACTGCCATCTCTAATCTAATGACCTTAACCTACCTTGCAGAGCTGATACCAGGTTTGCTGCTTTGACTTTTGACAACAAGGTGGATAACTCTGTGGCACCGGAAACTATATCGACGATGCTGCCCTCTGGTGGTAGCATCACTGTATCAATGATGTGGACGTATCCATTGTCTGCTCGAAGGTCGAAGTGAGTTATCTTGGACCCTTCAACCGTTACTTCCTGTATATCAAATAATGGAGAAAATACTATATAATTCTATCCCGTACACAGCGTAGCCAATACCGAAAGAAAGCTTGTCACTCGCATACATCATAAGCGTTACACATAATCGGGGGTTTTGTACAAAGCTGGCAAAAGTTATATAGATCATAAACATTTCCGTGATGCATATTTCGTTGTCCTCTGCTGCATTTGAGCTGGACTTATTTATACCGTTCATTTATACCGTCCGTAATATCAAGGTACAGCTTTAACTACGAAAATTTCAAAAGCAGATACTTTACGATAGGTCCCGCCAACTAATGTGTCCGTAATATCAGGCTGTGTTACTTATACAGGCGTTTATCACTACTAACATCACAGTTGTTTTCGTTTCATTACTATAAGGTTGTTTTATTACTATATGGCTATCAAACGAGTAATATTTTTAGAAGCGACTGAGGAGAAGTTTGTGTTAATATTAGAATTAATAACGAGTGATAAATAATTCCTACTGAATATATTAAGTCCTCAATTCGAGATCTTTGCATATGAGATTTACAAAATAATTTAGGAATAAGTTTTCACACGACCAGGTCTGCTGCATTGATAATGTAACACCGGAGCGAGTTCCACAAATCTCATATGAAATTTGAAACAAACTTTTTGAATGACTGAGACAGTGAAAATCCGACAAAAACTGTATCTATGTCCATTGGATATTTTTCAACGACCGCCATGTAGATTAATATTAAATTCGTCAACTCGTCACAATCTCCTGACGTCATGTCTATTGTCTTTATACTGACGTCATACTTGTTGGTATATAAACTAAAAATGATAATCATGTTAGGGCATACAATTAATTAAACCGAAACATTTATATACAATGCTCTAAAACCCTGCAATACTAAGCTTCCTGTTAGATAGCCTTGCTAAAAGGTCCTTGTAAATACTTGTGAAATCTTAACTACATTTATACGGAGTTAGCATACGCTATTGTCTTTTTAAACATGTCTGCGTCAGTACAATGTCGTTAATCTGAATTTTTCAACTCGAAGTTTGTTTGATGACTATTTACCTTCAATATGAAAATAACGATTTTAATTGGATGAAACTGATCTGGAAACAATTTGATGTTAAATCGCATGAAAACGATGAAAATGATAAAACTGGCGGTGACTTACATTGTTATGACTGTAGATGTTGAGCCTGATTTTTTTGCCAGCCAATGTATCAAGTTGGGCTTCGTTGGAAGCGTCCTGTTTCCGGATAGATCCCTGAACCACGTGAAATTTCAAAACATTGGCGAGAGCATTGACGTCATTGCCGAGGGAGGCAAGAAGGTCTGCCGGCAGCTTAGCGAAGGCAGCATTGGTCGGGGCGAAAATGGTAAAAGTTCCTAGAAACAAGTAGAACGTTAAATGCAATCAACAGTAGCCATGGCAGTTTACGATGGTCCATAGTAACTTACAGATGTTATACAAAACGTTTGGTATTCCAACAAAGAAGAGGTATTTACATTATATATCGTATGTCCACACTTATAATCACTCTTCATTTTAAAGCTGTAGAAGCATAGTCAAGGAGTTAATTTATTATGGCTCGATTTACCTAAAGTTTTATTGCAAGAAAATTATTGATTGTACCATGACGTTTTCAATATAAAAAGTTATGAATGTTTTAATAGACTCCTTCTCCACTTTCACTTTATGGCTGTAGAGGTCGGTAACATTTTGGAGATGCGTTTACATTCTTTTGATCTTAAGTATCATTGATGAATTGTAAATGGACAAAATAGAAATATAATGCTAGAACATGTTTACTTGATTTGGCTTTCTGTGTCGCCTTTTTTTTAATAATTTCATACTTTCTATTTCTTGTGATTAACCGAACGATTATGACTATCATAGATATCCCAAATACAATCACCTCTTGAAATCGCTTTACGTGAAAATACACGTTTTAAATTGTTAGAAAGATAATAATCGTTTGCCACTTACCTTGTCCTAAAGCATCAGCTAGGCCTGCTTTCTGTACTAGGCTGACCAGCGTGGACTCTCCTGCGGACTGTAACACCTGTACCAGGTTGGCCCCTAATACGGCCTGCAAGGCTAGAGCGAGACAGAGTACACGAAGCATGGTGCGTCCTCACGAACTGTAGTTGCTGTTTCGTCTGGAGATTCTTGGAGTCAGAACTGCTTTTTCCAATGTTCAGCTCATATTTATACCATTTTGGATTCGAAATTTGTTTCATAAGGTGTGATATAATACGCGCCCCCCGTGAAGTTTAAACGTGACCTGTTATCAGGTTAGGAGACGGCTCTCACGTGTGACCTTGTATACTCTGGTCAGTATCAAGGAATTCCATTTAAACTTAGATAATGCAATGACTTTAACCCACTGGTCAGTAAAACGAGAAAATAGGTCATTCTCAGCTAACGTCGATTTCATACTGTCATACATATGTTATTTTGCTAGATTATCAATAACGGTAGTAGACTTCTACTACAATATATCTGTATAAGAAATAATATTATTTATGTTTGTATGAGGATACAATTTGTCGTTTGCATGGTACTTTGGTTCCTGTAGTCTGTTTTACACGTTTTGTTCTAATGTATAACCTTCTTACATAGCTCACCTTCCATTAATAAATATGATTTTGGATATTGATGTTAAGGTTTATTTCGTCTTTATGTATGGCGCTATGGTATACTTGTCATTACATTGTTACGCTATGGTAACTTTTCGTTTCTATTTTTTGACTCAATAGTATATTTTGTCATACTACGTTGACGGTATGAAATATTTTGTTCTGGCGTATTTGCGCTATATGTGTCTGTTGCAGCTTTAGTGCATTTGTCCTCGTGTATTGAAGCAATGGTATATTTTGTCCCTGTGTATTGGTGCTATGGTATCGTTGATCCTTTGGCATTGAAGATATGATAAATACTGCCCTTTGGGCTGACGCAACGGTATCGGTCTTCATTGTGTTTTCAAAGTTAGGTATATTTCGACAATTGTATATAGGCGCTACTTGTGTATTTTACTATTTCACAGTGTAGTACTATCTTAGAAAAGACAACTTCCCTGAACAATCTAAACACAAAGATGTATCAAGTTTCTGTAATGAACTTTACAATATATATCAATATATATTTAAAGGCGTTAAGTCTTCTTCTGATAACAGCACTGTCGGAGATTGGACGGATTGTTTGGTGTTCAATCGGTTTATGCTAGTTTGTGTTTGGTTGATTTTCCTTTATTGTCGACGACGCGGTATTTTTCCCAAGTATTCTTTCATGTTTCGATATTTTGCACATGCTATAAATGCTAGACACACAACTGTCATCAGCATTGTGAAGTTATTGCAGGAATTATGAGCAACGTTCAGTGGTACACAATAGTTACTGTATTGACAGGTGTTAGCTATAGATGCTGTAAACCTATTAAGGATTTCGATAGGACACCCAGGCACATATCTGAGAGAACACAAGGTCATAAACATTACTTTGATTCGATTACGATGTTCATGCCGGGTTTCTCGATGAATCAGAAGACGCTTACCCTTTTGGAATACCTGGTCGTATTCTCTTTGTTCTTTTTCTATCGATTCTGAGGTCGAATTATGGTTTTGTTGATACTTCAGTATTTTCTTATAATTTTGTATTTAAAATGACGATCAATTAATTTTAAGAAGATAATTCAATACAAATGCAGGTATGTACAAACATACCTATAATCTAGAAAGTAAAATTTCTTAATATGTTTAACTGTTTTTCCAACTTCTGTAAGGATAAACGCGGTGATAGCTATAGGCAGGTGTTAGTAATAGACAAGTTGTAGTTAAAGAAAAGTGATAACTGTTCACATTTGTATCAGGTGTTGGTAAATAATACAGAGCAGAATATTGAAAACGTCTTTATATTAATTATTAAAAGTTGATTTGTTAATTATGGAAGTGTGCATATATTAATACATAACGCCATTAAAAACAGATAAATAAAGTAAATAATTAAATCAGATTAATAACGAAAAATCGTATATATATCGTCACCATTACGTTACATACACATTATTTTATTGCATATATTCGTATAGCCATTTCTGCACTCATCTGAACTTTTAATAAACCATGTTGATAAATATTGCTGATGTGTTATGTCCAGTCCAAACATACGACGGTTGTGAAGCGACTATGGAATTTAACAAGATAGCATATCTGACCAGTGCCTTATAAGGAAATCTCGTTGCACTGACCAGCGATTCATACTGACCAACACGTGAACTTGATTGACACGTGACTTATGTAAGGTCGTCTATTGATCATGATCGTGACTGGTGTAAGGTAGTCTGCAAATATCTAACAGACATTGATAAAAAAGAAATATTAATGATAGAACATTTTGAATTGATTTTTACAGTTATGCTGTGGGAATCACACACATCGCCAGCATGTTTAGAACATGTAACAAGTATTTAATGCTTTACTCTCATTGTTAACTGCCACTGGATTAGTTTAACAATTAAACTTAAAAATGTTTCCCAGATGTCTTAATGATATGTACCGCCATTGCCACGTTTTTGTCCTGAGAGGGTATTGTAGTGAAGAATGCGAAAATGCCTATATCGTATTAGGACATATACGGTTTTAAGAAGTGTATATCAGAGTTAACAGTAACTTTGAGTTTGGATATTTGGGATTGGAGTCCGTGCATCGTGTTTGTTATCATTATTGCTTTAGAATTGTCTTATTTTTAACTAAGAGTATGTACTTCTAGCTCTTTGGCAGTGTTTTGTTTCGCGACCAATCACCTCAAATAATACGTATCATTTGAAAATAAGCCTTTTTCTAATATGATTTGTATCATTTGCATGTATAATGAAACTCCATGTTCTTGAATATATTCATATAATGTGTTGCAAAATTAAAAACAATTTCACACTCCTTTCATCAGAGTCTTATTAATCATACTTAAATGATGTATGTAGGATTTACGCTGTCATCCATGGGTTTTTTTGTCAATAGAACATAGCTTTGATTTTCAGCATTTTACTTTAACTTTCTGTAATAAGGTTGATGGTGTATCTAACAATTGTCATCGAGTTCCTACATTTACAACAGTATACACATATATATAGTAAATAAAGATGGTGGTACGAACGGCTAGATTACGGTACCTCCATCACGGCTAGTAACATTGGAATTTACTGGACATAGTATACCTTACAACTGACCAGCGGTAAACATTACGGACAACACGTGTCACTTACTACATTACTACACACTGACCAGAGCGTTGATCTCGCTGACCAGACCAGAGGATTGCCAGCTCTAGTTTATAAGACAGTTGATAATGCTCGTAAAGTATCACTGATGACTCCAACTTCAGCCATTTTTATGTTACATGACTTACGCCCGAGTGTACAGTTCATAAACACTTAGGGGATGGTAGCCAGTCTAGGTTGTCACGTGTGATACCAAAAATATCTATCCTTCCAGAGCACTAGGTTCAGTCTCCGGAATGCTGTGGTGCTCGTGAAACTACTTCTGTTTTTGTGTCTCCTATAGGTGCCTTAGTTTCATTAAAAAGTCTTTTGAACTGAGAAAGTGGGTTTTAACCGTGCTTAAAGATCAATATTATGTTCATAGCTGTGTGTGTGTGTGTTTTGTTTATTTGCAGTTCAGACCGCCTAAAGTTTTCTTGTTTGGATGAAATAAACAAGAACGTTTAATTTTTTTCCTCTCTGCTTGTTATCGGTTCATACGTTCAATGAAAGCAAAAAGAAACACATTTAAGAAAGACTAAAAATCTGAAATCACTGTGTACCCATGACACTGCTTCGAACATATATATATTTTATGATTTTCTGTAGGAAAACCGTTCGACGGGAGGTAACTCTTACTTTCGATAAAGTGTATACTAGCTGGTTGCCATTTTAAGATACACGTACCAAATGTTGAAAGTTACAATCATAATTCGTTAGTATCTACAATACAATCCCTAAAACTTGTAGAATTATTCTAAATCACATAGTTTGGTGAACATATAGGGACACACCATTTTAAAATGTTGTTTTTGTCATTAAATGTAGTTTTTCTTTTATTATTTAGTTTTATGTTGTACTCTAGCTCACTTTACATCCATTTAAAAGAAATGTTTACATTATTATTTCGAATTTTAATCCCCTTATGCTCAGCTGTGATAATATATATACTGCTGACTTTATGTCTCTGTGTAAGCTTTGTTTCTGTTATGTTATTAGATGTTTTATTATCCGTACAAAAACAGCTCTACCGAGCTACAATGTTTGTATGTTTCTGGTATGCGACGTTAAATAAATATTCTGGTATCTTAATTAATAGCTTGTAAGACCTCGGCTACGCCGAAACTCGGCGATAATCATTGGATAGCGCTTTTTTGTTTAGAATGTGTTTGCGTTAGATTGTAGCCGACCGAGACAAATTTAAGGACCGGAATAAACAGGTTGTTTTTACATGGAACTATACCATCTTTTGTGAAACAACGCCGGTTTTCGGAATGTGCATAGTCCGGATTATACAGGGTTTAACTATGATTATATAGGGAATATGTCGGGACCACAAATCAAAGCCGGTTTAGACAGGGGTCCGGATTAGACATGGGCCGATTTAGACAGGTTATACTGTAAATAACTACATAAATAATTTGCATTTGTGCTATTATTATAGACTATACGGCTTAAAAACCATTCTTGTAAGTCGGGGCATTATTTCTCGATTATAACGACTCCTCTTATGACCATATACATAGATCGTAGTTTATAAATGTATATATATATATGGAAAAAGGGTGTTGTTCTGATAATGATATCCCCCGCCCCGGACCGCGTACGATATAAGATGTATATATAAAGTATGCCATCATTGATGTATTTTCGATTTAAAAATCGCTATGATGCTTCTCTTGACCGTTCGCATTGCTAACTTTTTGAACTTGATCAATACTTACAAAAAAAATCCATTTAATTTTCCTGATCAGGATGTCCCTGCTCAGGAACGTATACAATATAACATGCAATTAAAAAAAAGAATACACTATAAACATAGTTTAATTACTATTTCTAAAATCAAATTTATTCCCTTTTGACTGTAAGCATTGTCACCTGTATGCATTATTATTCTCTTTATTTCCTCCAAAATGAAGATTACACAAACAGAATAGTTTACAACACACAATCACATATATACAGAATCATCAAAATTAGAAAAAATAAATATATAATTATTATAGTGTTGAATACTATTAAAACTCAATGATACGTCATAAACACATCAATACAATAATTCACGGTACTGTTATGCCAGTAAG
>JAUMHH010223866.1:0-12036 GCA_032359455.1 Chlamys rubida
TAACTACTAGTCCTATGCCACCTGGCTAATATCTCCCTATGTGTGTATGCCTGCGTGTGTGCTGGAGATGTATTGTGAGTTTTACACATTATTGTCGCCAATGTGCCGTTATTCAATACACAGTAACATCCCTGGTATAAAAGGGATGTGTGGAATGTTCTTCGATTGGTCCCTCCCCTTCGACCAGTCTGATGTGGTTGTACCTGTCCAGCATAGCTCGGGTTCATCAAAACGCGCAAACTCTCTGACTACAGCAAGGCTGCAGCCAATCGCGGGCGTCACATGTAATATAGCGCTCGCAGGGCTTACAACAAACTCTAAAACTCCCCGCTTTCCGTGATTTCCCATATTAACACAAAATATAGGGATAAGTGTTTGATAAAAAAAGTATTTCAATTCTTCCATAAGATTTCCCAGAGGTCATCATTTAGCACAATTGTAACCCCCCCCCTCTCCGCCCTCCGATCAAACTTTTAATCGCATGACAGCCTTTTTCAGTAAAGAGTAGGGAAATTATATGATAGATGAGGTCAATTCCTGTTTATTACAAAGATTTTCACATTGCAAACAAGATACATCCTGTACGGAAATTATATAAGCAGATTCCAAAAATGTGTTTCATTTCTTGACTCTTTGCATTAAAGCAGAATACATAATTATATGTTTTGCAATGCATGCTTAAAATTTGAGAATAATCGTTTCTGACTTTTATAAATTCTCCTAATCCACTTTTATTACGCAGCAAATTGTTCTATAATTGTTATAAACACATAAATTATCTTTAAGTATCGTATAGCATAACTTATTTGGAAACCAGTGTTAATCCCCCCAAGGAGAAGATGACAGCCAAAGAGGATAGAAATCATGATTATAAAAGGAATTATCAAGTAATTGTTTATTAAAGACCCAGTGCGTGTTTTTCATGTAAATAAAGATATGCAATGACGCTGCGAATTTCAAGTCAAATGCAAAAAAAAAATGCAACGTAGAAAAGAATAAAAAAACTTTTGAAGATGTTCAGATAATAGCTAATTAATATGTGCAGTGAATACATCAATAAATCATCGCCCGTTTATGCCGCTTAACTGATTTGATGCGCTCGTAATAATTGCAGTTGCATATTTTAAACGACACTGAATCGTTCGAGACAAACGCCATAATGTATTTCAATGTTAAAAACCCGCGGCAT
This sequence comes from Chlamys rubida, assembly GCA_032359455.1. Taxonomy (NCBI): domain Eukaryota; kingdom Metazoa; phylum Mollusca; class Bivalvia; order Pectinida; family Pectinidae; genus Chlamys; species Chlamys rubida. The sequence continues at coordinate 1,190 of JAUMHH010223866.1, forward strand.
CTATAACGCCTTGTGTACACCACCTGTAATAAATCGGTATCTGAAATTTAAAAATTTAACTGCAAAAACCATATTTAGATTACAAATATTTTATGTATTAATTGTTTTCTAAGTTGTGTGTCCTGTGCTTCGTTGAAATTACTTTGTAAACGTTGTTTTGAAGTGATACGTTGTTGTCTTTAACGAATCAAAATAGATAACAGTCCTTTTTTGAAATTCAGATTTGTACTTCTGTAAAGGTGTTGCATTTATCTTGTCTGCCATTACAGTTGCATGGACAAACTTTAACAGCTTTTAAACCGCTATACATTGTTTCTTATTACATCTATTGTAATTTAAAGTAAGATCACTCATAGTCATTCTTATAAAAACCCTAGGACTGGCCACAAAACATAGCCAACGCTGTCGGACCGAGGGAAACATTGGCATACAGGGCAAAGCTTAACGAGAAATAGTTGTTGATATTAATCGAAATTTCGCCGCATTATCAAAAATAAATAATTAATTTCTGCTAAAAAGTCAAGAATGTGGGAGATATTCCAATCTTAAAACATTTGAATATGTATATTAAATAAAAAGAATGTGAAACAGAATTGAGCATTGTTTTTTTGAAACCACTGAAAGCTGGTCATGCTGACGATATCCTGGTTTAACTGTGCTGGGTATACGAGGAACTTAATGGTGTGTTTGACGTATTAAAACTCATCCTAAACTCCTGTCAGACGAATCTCAATGAAGATATAAACTTAATTACAGGTAGGTGGAGCAGTAAAATCTCAATAAAATCGCCATAATTACACGCATAGCTATACAAAAGCCGTCTTCCTTCGACAAAAAGTTCAAGATTCTTTTTCTCATCTTAACCCCTGCGAGGTGGTCTGAAATTACGTATGCAGAATTTCACGTGCTCTGAAATTCAGATGGAGACAATTATTGGAGACATATTTTTGTTTATCTAGATAACGCCGTTTTAAATAGTTTTTTAGTTTCCATTGGGTACGGTTGTATAGATAGACTGATATTGCGACCCTACCTATTTTTGAGGAGGTGTAGGGATAGAAGATTTTCTCGTGTAGAATGTCAAGGAGAGAACTAGGATTATAAAGCCAAGGAGAATGAAGTAAATGCTGAAACTATACTTCATAATTCACATTGTCTAGTTACTCGGACATATTGTATTGTATTTGTCATACCGATTGTCCCCTGACCCTATAGTTCCGGGCTAGATATAGTCCGAGTATCACAGGCACAGTACCAGTGGTGGTCGGGTGGCGCAGTGGATAGCGCACTCGCCTTTCACCAACACGACCGGGTTCGATTCCGTCACCTGCCCGACCCACGTATAGTTTTTTTCCGGGTACTCCAGTTTCTTTCCGCATTAAGACCCTTTGTGCTTTGTTTCCGTTCTGGCTAACAAGGTTGATTAATATAAGTTGGAAAAACTTGTTTGCTAATTTATATCCTAATACCGTGCAGTCCGTATATATCCTCGGGCTCCGATTCCAATACCGGGCTACAGACAGTAACAAATGTGTTTGTAATCGCCAGTCTCCCACCAAGTCATTATAACCCCAAATTGTCACTCGATTGATGTACACAAGTGAACCAGTAAAATCAACACGATTTCTTATAATGTATTATTAGGGAAGTTCCGATTAACATTTCTAAGATTACGATTTGTATTATACTTAAAGCATCTGGTAAATGAGATATCATAGAACGTATAAAACATATATTAAACAATATTAGATGATTGTTTAAAAGGTGTGGCTTTAATTTAATGATATATCTTATCTAACTTATTTGTGATATATTTTATGTATACTGGTAAATAAACGTTTAAAACATATATGTCCAGAATCTGTTTGAATGTCCAGTTTTCCATGTGTCCAGTCTATGTCCAGTCATACTGCACACGTGTCCAGAAATCTACCGTAATAGAAATTGACATATCAACATTAAATCATTATCAGATCCTAAGTAGTCGCTTAATATTTCCGATGTTGACATTGTGTCAGTGGTAGATGTAGACATATCTGCCCGCGGCCGCATTTATTCCTACCGTCTACAATAAAATGGAGACTTTAAAATCGGGTACGGTACCTAAATTCCGGAAGTTGAAGTGCCATGATTTTATCTGGATTTGTAACCACAGGCAACACACAGCTACAATTATCAATGAGGATAAGTAATAACACCGCTTTAACGTGTTCTTCTTTTCGCAGCAATTACGAAAACAGTTTTAATATATATATATATATATATGTTGAGAATTTTTCTTTTTATACATATACTTCAAATAAATAGTCTGAAGAATCTCCTATAAGATATGAAATTACTAAAGACTCGTTTTTGAGAATTTTTCTTTTTATAATATATATATATATATATATATCACTAACCATTGGGCCACCTGACCACCTGGATAAGTTCACGAGGAAATGTAAAGAAAACGTTCGATAGAAATCTAAAATCAAATACTGGTCATATTTTTCTGTAACAGGTAGATTTGATTTTTTAATTACATTGCATCAGGTCTGAAATAAAAGAACAAAAGAAAGAAAGAAAAACCAAGAACTTCACAATGCGTGAAGTTACATTTAAACAATAGCTTTATTCAATATTGTTCATTTTTCTAATTGAACTAAAATATCTGGTTGAACTATAGTTGTAAAAATAAAAAAAAAGATAAAAAAAAGTTTTCTCTGATCATCACCAAGTATTCAACATTGCCATCTTGACCTCATACGTATTGCTTGTAATAATATGACGTCATGCATTATGACGTCATGCCGATTGTTTTAATTCTAGTGTCACAATGCCTGTATTTTTACCTAAATATGAAAAAAGAAACATATGACGGAGGAGTGTGTTTTTGTAAACTTTGAAATATAAAAAAATGACCACCCTGGTTCCTTGTAGTACCTAACATTTGCGATCGACGACCACAAATCGACCATCACAAATCCCTGTCCATCCGGCGTATTTATTACTTGACCAATCACTAGAAGTAATTTAAACCACAGTGTCCACTCCTGTTTATCCCGTCCAGTGAGTTTAATTTCTATCATAATACGACTAAGGCACTCAATGGTCAAGGGGTCCTCTATCATAATACGACTAAGGCACTCAATGGTCAAGAGGTCCTATCAATGTCTCATTCTTCCGGTCAAAAATCTTTATGGGAAACTAAAATGGTTTAGAAATCTTTATTAACAATTTAATATCCCGATTCTGTTTTCATTTGTAGGAAATTTGTTTTGTTTACTTCGCCCTGGGGCAACGTCTTAAGGTTTGGGCAAGTGTTAACGTTAAAATTGCTTTCTGCATCATTACGAACGATAATGTCTACACGTATTAAATCAGCGAATCCCTGATGTAGATCTTGTGGTATCGAAGATTCGATCGCTCGATGAAAATATAATTCCTGGCCTCGAGGGCAAATCTATTGTGAAAATAGGGCAGTAAAATTGCCAACCTACCTTGATTGACAAATGATGACAGAAACGTAACATTCGAACTTACCGCTGAAAAAAAGGATTGGTTTAGTTTGTGATACACTGGTATTTATGGTTTCAATCTTAAAGACCGGAAATTGTTAGTTTATCGTAAAAGATTGATATAAGTGATATATCTGATTTTTATTTGAAGAATAGAAATCATTGACATTTTTATTTAGTAATACATACAATATATACTCTCCCACTCTATAATCTGTTAAGAAAGTTTATTTATATTCTATGGTTGCGATGTTAATTGGCATACAGTTTAAATTGTGTACACAGGTGCGTTCGGTAGGTTAGTTTTACACGTTTGTTCACAGGCGCTTTGTACACAGGTGCGTTCGATAATAGATTTGTAACATGGTCTACCGATAATTTTTGTTATATTTTGTAAAAAATGTTTTCGTCTTAGGGTTGTATAGATATGATATGCATGTCCGGAATAACAAGATCGTTTTACAAAAAGTTGATAAAAGATTTATGGGTTATTTTTGTAGAATAAATATTTTTCAAGTGTGCCTGCTATATTTACAAGCGCTTTCGTTATTTTATTTTATTAGGCTTTTATCATATAACAAAGAAAAAAATCGAAACATTTTTTTTTCATATTAAAAGTACTTCTCATTTTTTTCGTCACGATTCAAATATCCCCCCCGTGATGTACAATTATGACAAGTATGTACATGTTTACATCGCTAGGCGATGTGGTAAACCGCATACTGTTAGCATGGAAATTAAAAGTAGATTTTAACATTTGTGTCAATTTTGACATACTATTAAATTCCATTCAGAAACCATAAAACCATTTTGTCTGAATGGACCTACCCCGAGTAACAAAATTATGATTATTATCGTTTAACTTATCTGTCATAAAAATGATATATTTTCAAGTGTCAAGTTGACAATTGGTATTACAGATATTTTTATATAAATTTCATGTATGGATATGTTGTAATATAAATGAATCATGAATTTTTGTTTTGAAACATCGGAAGTTTAGAATGTTGACACTCTTGTCAGGAGTAGAACACACATTCTACATTACAAATGTACGTATTTGTGGTTTCCGGCAAGGTGAAAATATCCCAAAGTAAAATTCTTTACCTTGAGTAGCATGTACATCTACCTAAAATAATGACGATAACTTAAAGTTTCAGCAGAAATGCTTTTGATACAACGTAAAAGATAAAAGAAGGCGTGAAATAAAATCGTTTACTTAAATATAAAAAAGAAGGATTTCAGCAAATATTTCCAAAACATATTTTCCACATTTTAAGAAAAAAAAGTTGTCGACTAAATATTTCTAGAAAAATGTTATCTGTTTAATTTTAAAGCACTTATGGGAAGTAAACAAAAACATTATTTAAGTCTTAATAGAATATTATCTGATAATTTCAGATGGAAACCACAAAGCAAATACAACTGTCGAAACCGCAAATTATAAACTGTAATGCATTAAAAAAAATCACAACCGAGAATTGTTTATTATCTCTAGGTTTTTAACATGCAAATATGATTTTTGATATCATTTATCCTCAGAATACATAGTCGGACGCGTACATATACATGTATCTAACTGACAGAAATCCCCAACACTTCATCACTCCCAGAACAGCGGGGGTCAATTTATGACCGAGATGACAAGTGCATGTTTAAATCACGGATACAACCCTGTACCATATCGTGCCGCTGGAATACAAATTTCCTGGGGTGCACGTGAGTTTTATTATGACAAGCGGCACGTGCAATCCCGTTACCAGCGTTAGACATGCGCGCGACGACGTACCATTAGTTACTGTGCCGATCCGTAAAATGTCGATTTGAAAGCAGACAGCCAAACTCTGCACACACAGAGCTGTTTCAAGTGAACTGTGAAATTCCAACATATCACAGCCCGGTCAGGACAGGAGAGTGTGAAGACAAAACAACACGCTCTCACAAAACACACGACGTAACCGGATATTGATGGTTGTGATGTAATCTCTGAAACAACTACACGGGTTGTTTTTTTCCGGGCGGCGGCATTGATAGTTATGGCCAAAAAAATGGTTGAAGACAATTTTCTTTTATTTTCGAGTCAAGTAATTGAAAATGTGGTCTACCTCCGACAAAGTTTGTAAAAAATAAATTGAGTTGATTTGTACTTTTTCACAAATTGTTTAATTCTCTGTCAAAACTCATGTCAAAAAGTAAGTTACAGGCAGATTAGTATCTCCTGTTTGCCTGAACAATATTTCTTTTTCCGAAACGAGAGCTTGTTTAAATTACCCATTTTTTCTGAGTGCACGTGTGCGGTTTAGTGGAAAAAGAAGTAAAATATTTTAATTAGAAATGCGGCGTAAGTTACCGCTAGTTCAATTAAGTTGTATTTTCTTTTGGTGTTTATATTAGTGGAAGTCAACAACTCACTGCACCCATAATGGAGAGAGAAATTGAACCTACATGTTGAGTCTCATTAGAAATTCCCGTCGGAGATTTGTGGGGAAAAAAACAAAAATAAATTACCGTTCAGTTTTAAATGTTCGCTATTTTTTGTTCTTTCGCAATTGCAAGAAAACGATTTGTTCACGCTTTCGTTTTTGTTTTAAAAAAAATATTTGAAGTAAATAATTTCAAATTTTGAAAATAGTATATGAGTGTGTGTGTGTGTGTGTGTGTGTGTGGTACGTACGCGCTATATAAGGTTTTCCAACAAATGTCAAAAACCCGAAAAATCCCAGATTGATTTTTTCTGACACAGTTAGTTTTGTTCAATGACAAAGATTTTGTTTATGCACATTGTGTTAATTTCTTTAATTTGATACAGCCCCGTTTCATTGACCTTCTCATACAATGATGCATTCTAAAAATGGACGAAATGTCACAAAAACCACGAATATAATTTGGCAGAAATATTTTATTTTTGATTTAATCGCTTGCGTGAATATTGTTAACATTTATGCGAATATTCTTCTCGTTCCATCATTTTGTTTTTCTTACAGAATGGTTCTTTACATCAGCTGTCTAGTTAGCGACAGGCATATTTTGCTTTTTTCGTGAAGAATGCAGAAATAATTTTGTTTTGTTTATTTAGAGTGTCAGGCATTCTTTTGACAATGGAAAACAAACATGCTTAAATTTTCGTGAAAAATGGTTTCTTTTCTCTAAACAAAGTGCACGTACTTTTGTCTCGTTATAGTACAAGTAACTCCTTTCCTCTGTTATACATTACTATGTGTTACATGTGTTCGTTGTAATCTCGTGGAAAAATCAAACATGGTTTAGTCCAGTACGAACAAAAAATTCATAAAATGTCAAGGCATGATTGGTCAGAGAACGCGAGACAAGAATTTTTTGTCAAAGAGTGCATGGTCCTGTCGGTGAACCATTTACAGCAGACACTAGTTACATGTACAAACGTTCATGATATTACAGTATTGGCCTTATAAACCAAACAGTATGTTATGTTAATAAGAAATTCTTTAAAGGGCATTCCAAAAGTACTGCAAGTGTAGATAATGATTCGAAAAAAAATCGTAATCTTAGATTGACCTCGACATGAAATATGTTTCAACATATTTGGGAGTTTTCCTGAGGCCCTGTTTAGTGTTGACTCTGGCTCGGTACGTGTAACAAATGAAAAAGTTTGAAACAAAAATAATTCGAGACTTAACATGATCAGAGAAGTCATCTGTTAAATTTATGCTCGTGTTTTTTTTTGGCAACGCTGGGGTCCACGTTGTTCACATATTTCGGACATTGAGTCTATGTCCATGACCATGGTCACACACGGGCTGCGAGGTTAAAGTACACACGACTTGTCTACAGAAGTCACGCTTTTGGATGAAAGTTAGATACTGTGTATGTTGTTAGGATCTGTTTGGTAAATGATACAAATATTCAAGTAAACATAAACGTTTGTCCATAATTTTGGTCTGCGAGAACCGGTAGCACTCCATTTTATATCATTTTGCTGTCTTTGGGAACATTTTCGCTACTCTGGCTGGAAAATTCGAGAGCCGTGCCCACTTGTTGTGTATACCTGTTATACAATGTGATGTTTGTTAAATAAAGCGGCCTTAATAAAGACAATATTGGTGTTCTCTGCTGACGTTCACTTACATTCCTGATACAAGAACATTTCCCTTTTTGTATTATGGTATGTACATGTACGTTATCTTTAATCTTTTGATAAGTATGACCTTTATGAAGACTTGCCCTGTTAGGCATGCTTCCCCGTTATTCTTTACCATTCTTTTACCCCTTAAATTTCAGTTTAACTTTGGAAGGTCAAAACAGATCTGTTTTATCCATTGCAATATCTGGAACATGTATCTTTAGTTAATTCTTTGTCAGTCTCCTTGTATACCTACATTTTTCTCCCTTTTCTATACCTTGCGGTCCTGTATAACATTAACTCATTCGCTCTTGAAATTGTTATAATGAATTTTTCCAACCTTTGCATTTGAGGAGTTCAAATGTATCTCTAGGGGTGAAAATGCATTTTAATACTGTGTTGATTGGTACAGTAAAGGGACTAAGACATTGTGATGATATTAATATTTGGTTTGGCGGTCAAACGTCCGACAAAGTATATACAAACATATTTATCGCCCCAGTCACAAATGAAGGAAGAATGCGATGTCAAAGATTATTCTTTAAGGTTTAAAAGGATTTCATAGGCGTAACTTTCCTTTTGCTGTATTTCTGACATGTTTCGGGAAAAACTTAGAAGTGAATTGTGGATTTAAATGTTTATTATGAGTGGCTCTCTGCACTGAATGAAAAGTCTTTAATAAAACATTGTTTAGCAGTCGATAATATCATTTTTATTTGACATCACTACAACATTTGCAACTGTGTTGATAACACAATAGTGGTATTTTCGTTATAACTGGTATAAACTGCTTCAGTCGTTTTACATTTGTTTATTTTTCATTTTGAGGTGGAGTACAGAGACAATGAATTAGTTAAACAAACTGACCTATCTGTGTACGATGGTCAATAGAGTGTAAACATAAGTACGAATTAGTGACCATTACTGACCATAACACCTTGCCGTGAGAAAGTTGGTCGTAACCCGTTAACTCTGACACTGGACAGTAGTAGTAGCCTCTGGCCGTGCCAACTGTATCAACTGACCATAGCTGATCACGGCAGATTGACTACCCAGGAAAGCATTGTTAGTTTGAAACTAAAATCTCAATCATTATAAATAATTAAGTTATTTCTGAATTATTCATCTGCTGGATAACCGAACTACCCGGTAGTGAAGCGGACGTAAAACCTATCAATCAATCAATCAATCTGAATGTGTTTGAAGATAAATACAATATTGGTTCATCTGGTAGATTTACATCAATTTTATTTTATAAAGATTTTTGTTTCAATATTCTTAATAAAATATGACGTTTATTATTAAAACCGTTAGATGCGGATACCTTGACGCAGTTAAAAAGAAATGCGTATGTATTCAAAAGTGCGCCGTATGGATATTTTGTATGTAATTTATTTAAATTTGTTCCATTAAAGTCAACAAAACTAAAATGTATTTAATGAATTTACAAATATTAAAAAAAAAGTATTTTCTAAACTTGAAGTTGACCATACCCTGCGCGATCCCTACTACATCGCATTTGCAGGTCAGTTTCTATATTGAGAGATCGGGACGGGTGGCTGGAGGCTACTGACCACACTGGACATGGGTCAGTTTAAGCACCTATTAAGTGTTTTAATAGTTAGATGATTTAACTCGTGGGCTACAATAGAAACAGCAGATAAAATCGTAATGGATATTATGTTCCTGATTAGAGTTACCAAGGGGCGGGAACGTGCCAGGAATATGCTTGGCGTTGTGGTGACAGCAATGTCAAGGTCATCAAGTCATTGCTGAAGGTCATATGCAACGTTAACAGTTCCTGTAAGCACTCCACGTGGCCGACACATTTAATTACATAAACATGATAAGAAGCATCATGGAATTTAAACAATTCAAATTATTACATCTATTTTTCATGATACGAAATGAGACTTAACAATTGCCACTGTTGACTCCTTCTTCCCCCGTTCTGTCACTCTTCTGCAACTTCTACTTCCCTGTCTTTCGGCACATCTGTCGTTTACTCAATTTCTACCGTGTTATTTTGTGTGGAATTGCTGTGTTAATTGCCCGTTTTTAGGGCTCTATAACGTCAGATATAAAATTTCAAAAAACATGTATTAGCGAAGCTCTTCCAAGCCGAAACACAGAAAATTTCAAAGCGATTTTCAGATTTCCTGTATAAAATAGAAACAAAAAAATTGAATGCTTCAATGTTTCAATGCCGCCATTTTGACGCCATAGCTAGATGTATTGCCCTGAATATGACGTCATGACGTCATGTACAAGTACAATTGCCTAAACAAGAATATGACACTGTTGCCTTCACTATATGACACGGTGGTCATGTGATAAAATCATATAGTTCAAATCAGGAATTTATATTTCTCTGAATAATAATGCACATTTATATCCACTTAACTGATTCGGGTTCTCAAAACTATTATCTACCTCATTTACATATTGACATTTCACTATTGGAACTCTTTTGGTCTCGTTTAGGAACGATGGTTGAGATTCGCCTATATTTACTGACACCAATAAACGTAGATATGGCTGGAGCACTTTTAGACATTCTTTAAGGTCAAGGTCAGGGTCAGGCGTTGGTAAAGTACACGACACACAGGTATTACGTATTCCTGTCGTTGTTTTATTGTTTACCTAGTAGAGTCAATCAACATTGTTTGATCTCCAACTCAAACCTAACACTTAACATTTTAAATTCCGTCCATTTCCATTCGCATTTATTTAAATTCTTACATTTTATTACACATAAATTCACAAATAGCAGTACATCTAATGTGGCTTTTAAAGTCATTGTTTAACAAGTTGATACACTTCTTTATAATATTGTCTTTCAAACAGTTTAAAATTTCACAATGTCGATTAGAAACATATCACTTAGATAATTCACGTTATTGGATATCCTGAGCAATGAAGAAGACATTAACCTTAAATTAAAACTTTAATGCAGACATAAAATACGTAAGTGTTAGCAGATAATCTGTTTGTTGATTTTGGGAGGGGGCCGAACGGGAAGGGCGAGGATTAAGGTACGTAAATGAGCGTAACCCCTGAAGTATCGAGGACGAGGACGAGGGCAGAAAGGAGACATATGCAAGGAATATTTTAGAGTACCAGGTGAAGGATGAATATAGAAACAATGGATGTGCCTATGATCTAAGACAGAGAAAATAGGGAGGGGCTGAAGTAGGGGGATTCATGCATCAAGGAACTACGGGGGGGGGGGGGGGGGGGGGTTTCGG
>JAUMHH010223877.1:0-12035 GCA_032359455.1 Chlamys rubida
GAAAATGGGATACAATAAGGTAAGGGTGTTGCTGAGAGACAGAGCCAATATTTGGAAATATTTGTAGCACAGTATAATATGTATCTAATATTTTGCTATGACTGCTTAAATATCCATGTGAGCGATACAGGCCCTCGGAGCCTCTTATTTCAAACGAAAAGGTGCGAGAAAACAAATACTTTACCTGTAACTGAGCGAGATCTCAGTATCGGGCTAAGAATTTCTTTAACATCCCAAATTAATTATGGAGACGCTTAGGCCTTGACAGATATATAACCCGATATTACTCAGTTACAGGTGAAATATTGTATTATTCTCAAAGTTCACATGTAGTTTCGCCAAGGTCTGTAATATGATTTTGGGACGTGATTGGAAAACCAAAAAACAGTCAACTTGCCGTCTTGTATTTGAGAGTTAAAATTTGCTGGCTTTATTTCTCAGAAATCTTAAATTTCAGGTGTAAGTTTCCTATTTTCTAAAATTATGCATATTGGATTTTTTGACTGATTGAAAAACCAAGATGGCCGACAGGTGACACAGTCTTTAATTTTGAGAGCTAAGCATTATAAGGGTTATTTTTGAGAAGGTAATGAAGGGATCGTTCTCAAATTTCACATGTAGGGGTCTCATCTTAAGTTGTTTATACTTAATATTTGGAATGATTGTAAATCAAAGATGGCTGTCAGATGACCATCTTCAACTTAGAAAGCTACACATGTTTTGCACTTTTTCTGAACCTTGCACCTTTTCTGAAAGGTTCCCCATAGTTCCTAGTAGTGCATCTAAAATGTTGGGACATACCAAAAAACAAGAGGGCTGACAGGCGACCATCTTTGACTCTAAGAATTGAAATTTGTTTTAGTTACTTCCTTGAAAGTACAGACAGGCATTCCTCCAATTTTGTAAGAAGGTTCCTTTTGGTCCTTGAATCATGTTTGAATTTTGAAAAATAAAACATATGACATATTTGATTTCCATGAGCTAATTGGTGGATAATGGATCTGGGAAGTTAACACAAAACAAGATGGCAGACGGGTGACTATTTTAGAATTTGAGCGTTTTAGTTTCTTGGTAATGTTTTGTCTCAGAAAGTACTGGAGGAATCAAATATTACCTTTTGGCTCACCATAGTCCTCGTATATATTTTGATGTTTATGTTTTTGGACAGGTTGGAAGATCAAAAGCCAACAGGTAGTTGTCTTGGATTTATAAATGAATGTTTTTTATTTTGCTAATTTTTAGCTCACCTGGCACGAAGTGCCATGTGAGCTTATGGTATGATGTGTTGTCTCTTGTCCGGCGTCTGTCAACTTTTGTTTTGAACGATTTCTTCATAAGAAATGAAACACCTAGGGTCATGATATTTGGCCAATATGTACCTGGCAAAGAGTGATATAACAAGTCCTCAAATAAATGACCTTGCAATACTTCCTTCAGGGAACACAGGGGTAAAACGTGTTGAATTCTTTGAACAACTTCTTCTGAATAACCAAGAGGCTTAGAGCAATGATATTTTGCCAGTAGGTACCTGGCATAACGTGATATAAACCTTCTTCAAATAAATGACGTTGACGTACTTTCAAGGTCACACTGATATAAAGTGTTAAAAACGTTTAATCAGCTTCTCCTGAATAACCAGGAGGCATTGAGCAATAATATGTGGTCAGTAGATACCTGGGACAGGGTGATAAAAAGCTTCCATAAATAAATTACATTGATATTCTTTCAAGGGCACTTGGGTCAAATATGTAAAAACCTTTAAAAAACATTTTTTTTCTAAATATCAAGGAGGCCAAGATTAAAGATACTTCACCAGAAGGTACTTGACATGCATTGCTATAATCCTCAAATAATGTCCTTGAACTACATCCATAACCACAAGGGTTAAATAGGTTTAACTTGCACTGTCCGCTTTAAGGTATGTGTCTCAGAACGTGCAGGAAGGGTCTTTCTCAAATTTCACATACAAACATTACGTAGTCCCTTGCTACGCATATCAAATTTTGAGGAAACGCAAAACCAAGATGACAGACAAGCAGCGTCTATAATTTTTATAGTTAAAGTTTGTTAGTGCTATTGCTCAAAAAGTATTGGAGGATCTTTCTGTAAATCATTATGTAATGTAAATACGCAGCGCCACCTGTAACAAGGTCATTGAAAGCAGATGATTTTTTTCGTTAATTTTGTCCGTGGTCCGTCCGTCCGTGGTCCGTCCTTAAACAATTCTTGTTATCTCTATTCCTCAGAAAATACAGGAGGGATATTTCTTAAATTTGATATGTGGGTTCCCCTTGGTCTGCATATGTGCATGTTTACTTTTAAGACTGATCGTATAACAAAATGGCCGAAAGGCGGCCAAGTTGGATTTTAACAGTGAATGTTTGTTATCACTATTTGTCATGAAGTCCTAGAGGAATATTTCACAAATTTGATTTGTAGGTTCCTATTGAACTGTACTTGGTAATATTAACTTTTGAGACTGATCAGATAAATGAAATGGGTGAAAGGCGGCTATCTTGGATTTTGACAGTGAATATTTGCTATCGCTATTTCTCAGGTAATTCTGTACGGATCTTTCCCAGATTTGATAGGTAGGTTCCCCTTGGTCTGTAGTTGTACATATATACTTTTGAAACTGATCGTAAAAACAAATGTAAACAGGTGGTTATCTGGGATTTTTTAGGGATCTTTTTCAATTTTGATATGTATGTTCCCTTGGTCTGTTGTTGTGCATGTTTACTTTTAAGACTACTAAGATGAACAAAATGACCAACATGCGGCAAATTCTGATGTTGACAGTGAATGTTTGTTATCGCTATTTCCTAAGAAGTTCTGGATTGATTTTTCTCAAATTTGATATGTAGGTCCCCTTTGGTCTGTGGTTGTGCATGTTCACTTTGGAGAGCGATCATAAAAACAAGATGGCCACGGGAAGTACTAATGAGATATTGCTGATATTTTTATGATCGGATCTATTTCTCTTACATTTAAAGAACTGTACTAGTAAGTATGTGAAACATCGATTAACTGTGTACAAGACTTTATAAAACAGATAAGAGAAAATAAGAGAAAAGATCAAACTGACATAAACTAATGAAAATGGTACTTTGGTGGGCGCCAAGATCCCTCTGGGATTTCTTGTTTAGGGTTATTTTTTTCTCTAGAGGATGAATACAAACATTTTATTTATGTTTTAATTTTGAGCATGGATAATTCCGAACCCCCCTCCCATTGAAATTTCATAAAGTTTGTAAGTATGCATAAATCCTGTTCTACGATGATGAAGCATGATTACTATGATGAAACATGTCTAAACTAAATCTAAACAAGAACATTTTCCCTACCACAAAGGCAGTAACATCTTATACAAAAATAGAACAATAACACAACAATAGTATATTTTTTTCTCTAGAGGAAGAATACAAACATTTTATTGATGTTTTAATTTTGAGCATAAAAATAACACAACAATAGTAATATTCTTCAGAGTTATATTCCACATGTGACATGTAGGTCACTGTGACCTATATTTTCCAATTTCTGACCTTAGCTAGACTGTATTTAGTTCCATTTAGGTAAGGCATTATGTTTATAGATTAATTTCGTTCACAGCAGCCCCGTGTCACAACGGGCGGACCTTCGCGAAATACATCGCATCATCTGACCGATTGGATGGTGTGTGTCGCCAAGTCAATTCACCACATCGTCAAGAATTTTTGTGTGTTTATAAAAATTAAAAAAGATGTGATACAAAATGACAGAAATGAAAATATTGGCCATTACAAGTCTGCACTTTATTTAAACGGTTAAGATGATTATTTCTGCCTTTGACATGGACTTCGATAATCTGATGTTACCTAGTCTTATATAATTCCATGCGTATCCATCGGATACAGAAACTATCGCCTAATCCTTACTTACCTTTCACTACCGTCACCGATTGCCGGTAATTACTGGGCTGGTTATGGATTATAAAAAACGTTTCAAATGCTAAGGTATTTGCTTGCTATTGTAGTACAAAATTGTATATTTAAAAACAATCTGAATTAAATATACGTATAATTTATCAGTTTATATACCCGTATTGTGTACCCGAGATGTGTAAAAACTTTGTTTTATCAATACCTGTGTACTTAATGAAATCCCAACAAACACAAACACTTTTATAAAATGCAGCCGCCGTATCTCCGCATCTATAAGTTGATCTCACATTCCGACATTCTCAGGATGTCTTTCATATTTTATCTTCAAATGCCAGCATTATTTGTCGCTTCACTTAGGTTTCCCGAATCAAGGTTTCTAACTACCAACGATACATGAATGGAGTAAAAACAAAAATGAACTTATGGCAGAGAGCCCAAGCGCCCTGTGCTATTTATCCAACGAAGAAGAGTTTCTGCATTCTATTTTTACTTTGTTAATTGCAGATGTATACGAAATATTCTATTCCTCTCAATATAACGATGATTTAATAATACATGTACCATTTTTTTCAAGAGAAGAGGGTGACTATGTTTTAAAATAAAAAATGTACTGAAAAATTATCGCTGGAATATTTCATTAATTCTTTTTCAAAACTATGTTACTCACAATTATATCTGTATATAGATATCGTAGTACTCTGAGCATAGACCAATGTCTGAGTGAGATCCATTAATTGCAAATTGTATCCAGAATGTATTTTGCAATTCTTACCAGATTAATTTTTTAAATTTCCGTGTGTATGTCTTTTCAAATGAAAGATTAAGAACGCTGTTTCAAATAAAAACAATTCGGTTATAAAAAACAATGAAACTGATTATCGTATCGAGTATGTATTGTTTAACTATCGTAAAAGAAAATCGCCATTTCTGTACAGGATATACAGCCCCAGGCGACAAGCAGGTACTAAGAGTTCCGCACCTGTTTAGGGAGGGGGTAGGGGTGGGGATTTGGGTAGACGAGAGGGTTATATACTGTATTGTCATCGAGGTAAGATACTTTCTATTGGCTTCCTCAAGAATAGTTTTGAATTTTACTTTTTTTACGCAATAAAGGTTGGAATGCACATATTCATTACATATCTTTTCACTCGTACTCATTTGCGTATATAGAGAAATATGCGCCTGCAAGATGAAATTAATAATTAGAAACCTACGAAATGATATTGCAACTAGATTTGTTCATCGACTTCTTTAATAGTTGGCAGTAACAATGTCTTAGCTCGCTTCATCAACCGATCTGGTAGGCTTGTCAATTATTTAAGTCACTTACGTTGTGATTTACTAGCCAACAAATTAACCAGCGCTTGGACTATACTTATGGTCAGAAATAAAAATTATTCCATATTTTTCTATTAATTTTCAATATAGTTTTCTGTAAATACATACATTAACTCATTCACCCCTGGAGGCACATTTTAACTCTTCCGAATTAATGGTTGGAATAAATCATTATAACATTGCAGGGGCAAATTAGTTAACACATGAGTAGAATGGTAAAGTTAACCATGCTTTGACAACTTGAGACACTGTTAGCTTACAGCTAGCTACCTGATGTGGGTTAAGGATCGCAGCCGCCGATACATGTAGTGTTGCAAACACTGTTTATCCTCTGGTAGAATATGGACTAACCAAATCAGTCGCAATTGGACAAATATCATTTTTTTAGGGTTGAAAGCATATTCCAAAATCATTCTGTGCCGTGTATGTTTTGTAACACCTGTCAAGATCGAAGGCCAACAGGACACATGGTTCACTACAATAATTGGAGACAAGAAATTTTGTTTCGTTAACTGGTTCGTAATATTTCTTTATAAACTAACAATGTGTATCAAAACAACTATCTTTAGGTCTTTAGACATCACCGTTACTCGTCAAAGTATTTCGGCTTAACCTTTAATTGACCTCGCATTATGTAATGTAAATAAGCAGCGCCACCTGTAACTAGGTCATTGAAAGCAGATGATTTTTTTTCGTTAATTTTATGCAAACTTTCTGACTTTGAATACGAAATATAGCAAGAATGGTGGGTGCAAATAACTCAGCATCCCAAAAACAGTGGACTGCTCAAACAACTGCAAGATAGCCTCGTGTTACGCAGAGTTGTTAGCTATTGTTAGTTTGCAAAATTGTTTTATTGAGACCGATTTTTACCTGAAGATCTGACATGAACGTAAATAATATTTTTCTACTTCTATGCTGTATTTCATAAAATACTCGTGCATACAGCATGTACGTAACATTCCGGTATCCTGGGCTGTCAGTGATACCTCTCTCCCCGCGATTTTGCCCATGTGATTTCGCCAAGGGGCTTTTATCCCCTTCACCTCGGCAGCGACTGTCGCCCGCGCAGGGTTCCAGTACTAAATCACCTGAAGCGTACTGTATATAAATTGTTATAGACTATTCACCTGGATGGTTGAACTTGTACAACAAATTACCAAAACATCAGCACTGTTATGTTATCAGGGTAATAGATAACACTTACTCGGTAAGTAAGGTGACAATTTACAGAACGGACTATGATATGCAGTTATCCTTGCATTGTTTTCTTATTAATAAATAATGAATAATTATTATTTATAAAATATTGATCACAAAATGAAAACAAACGTTGAATTTGATCATTCTCATTCTTTTTAGCTCACCTGCCCGACGGGCATGTGAGCTTATGCCATGGCGCAGCGTCCATCGTCCGTTCGTCAACTTTTCCTTTAAAATGTCCTTTTTGTCCTGAACGGCTAAGTGTATTTTAACTAGTTTGGTCTGGAGCAACCTTGGGCCAAGGGCACTTTCAAGGTCGCAGAGCTGAGAGGTTATTATCTTAAAAACATTCAAGCACCCTTCTTCTGAATAACCAAAAGACCCAGGGTGATGATGATATTTGGCATGAAGCATGCTTGGATAAAGGGCTTTCAAGTTTGTTCAAATGAATTACCTTTGGCCATATTTTAGGTCACATGGGTCAAATATTGTCAAATATCTAAATGACTTCTTCGGAATAACCAAAAGGTCCAAGGTGATAATATTTTGCTTTTAGCTTTATTTTAGTCCACTTGTAAGCTTACAATTGTGAGATTAATACCAGGTGATTGATGCAGGCCCATTGTATCATCTTGTTGACAAAAAATCCTTATTCTTATTTATTTTTTATTTTATTTTACAGGAGTTGATTTGGATATTACATTGAATGGCGAACCCTTGACTGGCACTGCGATCACACTTACCTGTAATATACCATCATTCAGTCAGACAGCATTATGGGAAAATTCTGCACTCTCAACTGTTGTAATCCAGTCTTGTTCATCTGCATTTTGTTTACCTACCAATCCTTCGTATCCAGGGTACACTTTTTCAACAAATTCATCTGCATTTACTGTTGTAATAGCTAGTGCAGATCTGGATGATAATATATGGACTTGTGAACATGATACTGGAACAGATTCTGGAACAAAAAATCTTGATTTAAAAGGTAAATTTGTTGACATAATACTGATTCACATGAAACCCTTTACAGTTCAGGTTTTGTGAAATATTTACACCTGCAAACATGAAATATGTCATACAGGTCATTTACTCTATTAAACATAGCTGAATCTGGGTAAATTTCCTCACACTGGTAATAGTTTTGATCACATCTTACTGATATTATGTAGTTTTGTTGTTGGTGTATGCGATGTTGAATACATTTACTACAACCTCAAAAACAAATCAAAAACAATAACGAAAGAAATCATCATGTCGTTTACTTTGACTTTTACTGATCAGCAATATTTAGGAAAAGATTGTAAACAATCCTGATTATATCAAACAATAGCGACACGAAATGAAGCATGGGCCCGATACACTCAACATACAATTTACACAGTAAAAGCATGTGTCTAGGAGGTGTTTTGTTGACTTTTTCAACATCACGCCATGAACAATTTCTTGGACATTGTTGGTGTTATTAATGCCTCATCTCTAGTACTAAGTGATGAATATTACCCATATTTGGTTTGGAAGCATTATCAGTAGCAAGGATTCAAAATTGTACAAATGGAGAGGCCGAGGAAAGGGGCCAAAAAGGGATAATTTGGCCATATTGTTTTAAGGGCTTCTCTGGAACTAAGATATAATTATCAACCATATTTGTTTGATGTATTTTTCGGTGGTGGGGATTCAACATTGTACAAATGAATGGACTGATACACATACCGGTATACTTTCATAATGGTAAGGTC
Source organism: Chlamys rubida (assembly GCA_032359455.1). NCBI lineage: Eukaryota > Metazoa > Mollusca > Bivalvia > Pectinida > Pectinidae > Chlamys > Chlamys rubida. The sequence goes on from JAUMHH010223877.1 coordinate 8,204, forward strand.
ACTGAGTCATGCTTGTATAATGGTTGAGATCCCTGGGCATCCCATAACAGTATAGACAATTGCTGTGAAAAGAGATAGACACTCATGCTATTAAAATGCATCTGGGGTCTGGCCCGACCCATAGGTACTTGATTCCTGGGACATAACTTTAAAACGGTTGAGATATCCAACCCATAACCATCATATCATTGCTTGGTATAAAGTTATGATTTGTCTTTATTCCAGTTGCACCAACAACATGTACTCTTGTAGAATCAGGAGGCATATACACCTGTACGTCAAGCTGTGGATATCCTGCTAATGACATGTCCATCAGGGCAAAGTTGAATGTGAGTACTAAGTAAAATGTTTGTCACTTAATGAAATGTTATTTTACCTAGCCATTCAGCTGTGTTCCTTGTCGTGCATAATCCGTTAATTACATATTGATATAATTAATTTGGGTGAAATTCAACTAAATTAACGATGAAGGAGCCATGCTTGTTGATGAGGCATCTGAAACAATTCCATAGGAATTCTGAACCTCAAGATGATTGACTGACACATCTTCGCCAGCCAAGTGTCCGCTTCGTATACACTCCACTTACCCTTGGAGGATATAGCCGTTTTTTCATAATTCCATCCACTGCCACCTAGCGGAAATACCGAGTTATCGTTTTTCTCCCAATACACTTATAACCAATCAGAATGACCGTTACATACACACTCCATCGCACGTTTTTGTCGAGGCGGAGTATAAATGACAGAGCAATATGGAAACAATCCAAAGGAAGCACACATATATGTTCCCATGTCATCATTTACATGTGGCACATAGTCAAAGATTTCCACCACCTTATTTAACACTCCAGAAGTTTCCCAAAATGATCGTGCGCCTATTAGTTGAGGGCAAAACACTCTGACATAAACGACAACGTGCTTCTGTACAGGGCGTCACCATACTGTTTTCCTTCGTCAACAGCGCTATATGTAAGACGCGAATTCATTGGATGCGAGCGATTGGCACCGCACGCAAATTTGAAGGCTCGGTAAACACGGCTATATCCGCCAAGGGTTAGTGGAGTATATACGAAGCGAACACTTGGCTAGCGAAGATGTGACTGGCAGGGCCAAAGGGAATAATTTGTAATATCTTTATGAAATATCTCTCTAGGTTCATGCGTTTTACAGCCAAACATAACTGTATCTACTGTATTTGGCCTAAGGTGCAGATACATGACTAGAGGCGAGGGGTTCCTGTACTTTGACATGTTTTCCACAAGCAACATATTTTTTTGAATATTATCCATTAAAACAGTAGAAATTAAACGATTCATCGTGAAACACATTGATTCGCGATAAGCGATACTTATCCCTTGATACAGTGTTTCAGTATTCTCATTGCTCTTACGGCATGGTGCGATACAGCATTTATTCCAACCGTTTTAAAGAAATGCCAAGCACTGGTGGGTACCTTATGGGTCTCTTGCGATCATACACAGCCAATCGCTACGAGTGTTACTTGCTAGGTATCCTTATTGTCATAAATTTGCTTCATTCTAAGATGTAGCCTAAACTCAAAGGTCCTGCAAATAATTAAAACAACAAAATAATAAAGTAGCTGTCCAATGTAGAAGGGAAACAGGAAGTAAACCCGTGAATGAAAGAAACAAATGTTTCAACAATCTCCATGGATTCTGATTACTGTTTTCTTTACAGAAAATTTCAATACTTAGTACAAAGTAGTATTTCTCATTCGGCAAAGTCTCGAGAGATGCAACTTAATTATCAGTTGCTAGGGAAAATTAAAGCAGTGGAATACAAACTTTAAATGCAAAACAGAATTGTTGTTACTAGCTCACCTGGTCCACAGGGCAAAGTGAGCAGATGCGCCGGACGTTCATCCGGCGTCTTCTTTTTACTTTAAACAACTTCTTCTGAATAACCGAAAGGACCAGCATGATGATATTTGACCAGTGGCTTGCTGGAAGAATAAAGGGCTACACAATTTGTCCAAATTAATTACTTTGACCCCCTTTTAGGGTCAAAGGGTTAAATAAATCATTTAAATAACTTCTTCTTTAAGACCAATATTTGTCCACATTGAAGATTACTGATGTGAGCGATTCATGACGATATGGCCTCTTGTTTTTCTATATTTTCATATTTTGCTAAAAATGAACGCACGTTTTGTGCGAAAAAGGTGCATCACATATACATGTAATAAAGAAGCATGTATGAAACTTCGATCAGAGAGTATATTACTATGATGTCACAATCACTTCATCCTCAATCGGCCTTCAAGGATTATTTCCTTAAGGACACTAAAAATAAAAAAATATCGGAGCTCATGTCCTTTTTATGATACCGTAACCTTTCAGTTGACTCAAAAGGTTGATAGTTTCACTTCTTTTGAATTGATGTTTGCTCATCATCATCAAATTATTTCAGACAAAACACACTTGTTTCCATCTGAACATATAATGGAAAGAACAATACACTTTTTGTTCACATTGTGACCTGTACGAAACCCATAAGCGGACTCAGCCTAGAATCCGCTTGAAATATGAATAATTCCTGGTGGAACCGCTTATTTTAGTAGACAAAATGGCGGTTTAAATGCGTATTTGAAAAATCAGAAGATTCCGCCTAAAGTCCGCATTTGGTACATAGCAGGAATCCACTTAAGAATCCGCCTAAAGGTTTGTTTCTAGCGAATTAAAGGCGGGATCTCTGACTTAGGACAAAATTTGAAAGGAGGATTATAAGACTTAGCTAAAATTGTTAAACGGACATCTGACTTAGAAAAAAAGAAAAGGCGGGATTTGGGTCTTTGAACATTTTAAATTCAGACTCATCCTAAAATAACTGCTCAATTCAATGGACTCCAATTGCAATAGGTTAAAATACATTTTATATCATGACCATTGCCATTACATGTATTATTATGGTTTAGTAATTATATTTCTGATAGAAAGCAGAGAGTATAAGCAGTTTTTTTTATTTAAACTGTTAAGCATGTCAAAGCCGGTTTACCCCAAGGCGCGGTCCTTGGTCCATTTCTTTTCTTAATCTATATTAATGATATAACAGAATGTGTAATAAGTACAATACATTTTTTTGCATGTGATACTTCTCTCTATGAAGTAATAGACAATAATCAAAATGAAATTGCAGTGAAATTAACTAATGATCTAGGTTATATTAATGCATGGGCAACAAAATGGGATATCTTTAATTCACTAAAAACTGAATCTGTAATCTTCTCAAGGAAAAGGGAACAAAATCATCCAGATATTTGATTTGGTAATGAACAAACTCATAAGCATCTTGGTTTAACTTTTAGTAGTGATGAAAAATGGACATATCACATTGACAACATGTATGAGCTAGCCTATAGAAGAATGAATATATTGAGAATGTTAATACACTAATTGGATAGAAAAATCTTACAACAATATATACCTCTTTTATTAGACCAATACTTGAGTATGGTGATGTAGTATGGGATAACTGTGGTAAACAAAATAAAAATATTCTAGAGTCAATCAATCTAGAGGCATTAAGAATCATTACAGGATTGCGTAGACGGACCTCTCATTGTAAGCTTTATTGAGAAACTGGACTTGAATCACTTTGTTGTATGCGAACAAATCATAAATTCTTATTTATGTGCAACATTTTAAATAATGAATCGCCTAAGTACCTAGAAGACATCATTGAACCATACTTTTACAACAATATAAATGTAAGATACCCACTAAGAAATAGCCGTATTTTTAATCCCCCTTTCTGTAGAACTGAGAATTATTTCTATAGTTATTTTCCCTCAATTTGTATAGAATGTAACCTT
>JAUMHH010223888.1:163-12035 GCA_032359455.1 Chlamys rubida
ACATTGTAACTGTTGAAAGTACATTTGTTACATTGTTACTGTTTTAATGTAGATGTATTACATTGTAACTGTTTTAACGTACACGAATTACATTGTAACTGTTGAAAGTACATTTGTTACATTGTTACTGTTTTAATGTAGATGTATTACATTGTAACTGTTTTAATGTATATGTATTACATTGTAACTGTCTTAACGTACACGAATTACATTGTAACTGTTTAAAGTACATTTGTTACAATGTAACTGTTTTAATGTAAATGTGTTACATTGTAAGTGTTGTAAGATATACAATTAACACAATTAGCATATACATTAATCTAAACAATTTTTGAGGAATTCTCAGTAGCTGCCTTATCAGGCGCTAACTATCAAAACAGTTATATGTCATCTGGCTAATATCTACCTTTGTGTGTTTGCCTGCGTGTGTGCTGGATATGTATTGTGTTCTGTTTTGTAGTGGGACCGTGCTTCTAACGGTATCATTTATAATGCCACCTCACTTGAATGCTACAACACAGATACCGCAACACCCACCCCAGACCATTTTATACTCCACGTGGGTTGTTTGATTTGTGTTGGCAGGAGAAAAACACTTTCTCTGAAAATTCCATACGTAAGACGACTTCGGGGATCGAACCCCGGCCGCCTGCATGGAAGGCCGGAGTGTTAACCACTCGACCAATACGCCAATGTTTATAAGTTACTAATAAAATTAAAGATGTCATTTGTTTCAATACAGTTAAAAATGATAAATTCACTTTAAAAACAGTTAATTCATCATCCTTTCATATTCACAAATCTAATACCGAATATTAATCTGTGTAAACATTTTTTTCTTCTTTTTTTTTCTTGTTTGATGAAGGTAATTGTTATTTTGTTTCCTTATTTGTAAACAAATCTTTTATTATCAAAATATCATTTTAAAACATACACGAATGTTTTTGAGAAACATAAAACCCTTTTTGATATTCCACAAACAGGTACGTATACTCTAGATCTGGATAGTCTGCTTACAAATTGATAAAGGGAGGCAAGTCTGAGAGATGAGAATGCGTTTTCGTCATTCCAGTATTTTAGCATGCCTGCGTTAACTTAAAGTTAAATTCTAAATGGTTAGTACGTTTTAAGTACTGTTCAGACAATTTCCATTAGTCAACTGACCAATTAATTTTTAAAAAAGTAAATTAGATTTTCATACGCTGAAATAAAATGTACTGACAATTCATGATACTCACATTCAGATGTTATCCACCAAAACACATCGTTTTCACACAACTGAACTTTGAAATATTATTCAGTGTATGGACCCTGCTGAATATTTGTATACCAGTGAGTTTTCATTACTGTTATTTAGCCAACAAACCTCAGTTAGGATGTTGTGGTCAGGGTTTTCATTGTTGTTATAAGCTAGAGGACCCAATGTCTATTAGCTAAATACACATGTAATCAGTAATGACAAAAAAAACCTGCTGAGAACACCCTCACCAGAGAGTTTAAGATTCATAACAGCACTTCTAGCACACATATATTATAATATTCTTACCCGGTTAGAATAACTCGTTAAAAATCATAATAATGCGTTTTCCGATTACTGTTATGAACTATTACACAATGGACGGGTATTGTTTACACAAGTGAACACTCCCGGTAGGAAGTTTCTATTTAGTGTGATTTCATTACTGTTATCAAGCTTATTTACCAATATAAGTATGTTCTTGCAGGGACAGTATATACATTATACGTCCCTGGTTTTTGGTATTGTATTACATTACCGTTATCAAATAATACCTGGTAAGGGAGTTTTTATTAGTGAGTTTCCATCGCTGTTATTTAGCTTAACAGACCCTGGTAAGGCTAGCTATACTCATCAGTTTGTTTTCATCGCAACTAAACTCATCAGCTCGTTTTCGTTACTATTTGAGTGCTTCCATAAATGTTAGATTAAGACTGAATGCTGTCTTTAATATTTTACCTGTATTGATAGAGTTATCTTCCCTAAGGCCCTTTCGTATCATTTCTATAACAACCGGAAATTACTTGATTGTGATCAATTTATAATTTTCTTGCATACCATCGTACTATATTTATATATTTCATATTCAACTTCAAATTCTAATTGAATAGACCTTCATCATCAATCATATAAGGCTTTTCACAACTGTCCAAAAATGGAACTAAGGCAACGGAAGTGGCAGTTAGTTAGCATATATATCATTTAACTCTTTACAAGTCATCATGCATGCCAGACAGCCGTGTAAAGTAAATAATTGCACGTCGTATTAGGTGTAACACGTCACTACAGCAGAAAAGGTAGGTTGTACCGTAATGTAAAGGAAGAAAAAACGTCCATTAAACGTGTCATGATGGCTGGGAGCTGTCGTCTGCTTTGACAAGTGTAGCATCGTTTGTAAGCAGGCCTGTTCACCTGCTGACAGGTGATCCCTCCGGCGCCGCTACCGAGTCGAGTTTAGAAACAAAAGACAGGCACGCAAGGTAGGTTGATATTTTACACCGTATTTTTACTTATTTCTCCTTTAAAATGGTACTTTTAAGAAAATATTGTGATTTCTATGTTCGTGTCTTTTAATTTCGGTTCTACATATTTTTTGTTAATTTCTCATTGTTTTAATATAAGTAGTTAAACACGCCGACGAGCATTGTCTTGCGTCAGTTTTTCCTGTATTGTATACGATGTGCTATATGAATTCATCAAACAAAAACTGTCGACCAAGAGTTATTTTAGACTGTATTCTCCGTTATTAATCGTTTTGGTTTTGTATTTTGACTATGATTTACTTTGTAAACATATACAGTGTATTTAGATGCAGTATTATTTAATATAAACAATCTCTGACTATAAATTGTCAATCTCTGACTGAAAATTTTTCAACATGAAAATAACATGTATACTATTTATAGTACAACTGATTTTCATTATTCTAGACAATTCATGTAGGGGAATCTGTTTTTTATTCTCGTAAGACCATACTACTCATGGTAAATGTGATTTATTTGTTGAGCAATATTTGTACACATGTCTTTTCAGTTTTCACGTTTCTCTTTGATAGTTCACTTTAACGGTTTTATACAGTGATGAACATGGGTTCTGCTTGTTATATAAGTAATGACCGTACGTAAATTGGTAGAGTTTTTGGTGCCTCAGAAAATTATTTCATCAACTTTCGGGATAGACTTTCTACTGAATCAGGATATATCCCTAATATAAAATAGTGTTACATACAAAAAAATCTGTTTTAGAAAACTGCATACCGAATAAAACATGTTTTTGGGCATGTTGTATTACTTCCTAATGTACAATTATATATTTTTTATTTAATGCAACAATCGATTTTTTTCCCAATGCTATTTTTCCATAGGAAAAAAACGTTTGCTGTGACGCGCTTCCGCGTCCTAAAATAATAGCCAAGGTAAATTCACGAAATTATTTTATGTAAATATTGGAGGGCCGATGCTTGGTACATAAACCAAAAAATATCCTTCCCCAATAAATCATCTTCGCAATAAATGAGTAGACCCTCTTTTTCTTATGTCATTTGTAAAACACTACACAAACAAAAATTTAAGTCTTTTTCTTTTTCTAACTTCTTCCGAATTTTTCTATGAGGGACATGAGGGTTTTTTAATATGTCTATAAAGGATTTGAGGTATGTCCCTGCAACACTTAATTCTTATTGCTGACAGGCAGTGAATCAGCAAAATTTGGCACCACTCCTACGTGTAACATGGATAGCTTAATGGACATGTCAGCCATTGCATAGACCCTATGGCATGACAGCCTAACATTTTATTCCAAGACTAAGGTCGTTCCCTACATTTAATATTGTTATCTTGTATAGCAAATTGTCTATCTCGGTTAAATCCATCTTGTATTGCCTATCTCGGTTAAATCCTATATGCGATATCTTCAATTGTATATCTCAGTTAAATCCTGTGAGATATCTTCAATTGTATATCTTAAATAAATCCTATATGAGATATCTTCAATTGTATATCTCAGTTAAATCCTGTGAGATATCTTCAATTGTATATCTCAGTTTAATTCTATATAAGATATCTTCAATTGTAAATCCCAGTTAAAACCTATGTGAGATATCTTCAATTGTATTTCCCAGTTAAGTCCTGTGAGATATCTTCAATTGTATATCGCAGTTAAATCCTATATGAGATATCTTCAATTGTAAATCTCAGTTAAAACCTATATGAGATATCTTCAATTGTAAATCTCAGTTAAAACCTATATGAGATATCTTCAATTGTATTTCCCAGTTAAATCCTGTGAGATATCTTCAATTGTATATCTCAATTAATTCCTATATAAGGTATATCTAATTTAATTCTCATATGGGATATTTTATATTGTATAATCTAAATTTGTATATCTCAATTAATTCTTATATTATATATTTTGTATTGTATTTCATATATTATTTTAGACATCTTGTATATTTAATGAGATATCAATACTATAATTGTATTTGAGATACTTCATATGTCATGTCACCTATCTCATATTCTAAATTTACCGGTATCTTACTTAAAACCTTTGATTTTGATAATTTTGCTATGAATATAGTTGAAAAGCAATAAATACCGATAGTTAAATGGATTTGTCATCTTTTTTGAGATCCGATACTAAATGGATACCGTGTGTCATCATGTAGCCCCAAAGCGAAATGTACAATGTCACATGAACTCGTAACATTGCTGTTTCTTCTCAGACTTGTTATAAAGGTTATAGGTCCCTTTGTTACGTAGTGTATAACCCTATGGTCAGGAAACTTCAGTTTTACTTTCAATCATATCATTATTATACATTTATTATACGGTAATTTTATTAAAAATCAAAGAACTGAAATAAAACGTAAACCCGATTTAACGTGTGTTTCATTTACAGGTAAGTACTCTATGAAACAGTCGGTGAATGTAAACGCATATATAATTTATAGTGCTGTCTTTTTATTTGAAAATCCACAATGAAAGATATATCTTTCAAGTACATATTATTGTTATATTAATACTAGGATAGTCAAACCGGTCGAATATCAGTAACCAGTTACTCGAAAAGTATTCCGAGTGAGTAATCTGTTGATGAGATGAACCTGGTAATTAAACATTATTTACATTACATTCCGAACATATTAACACAACGTTTTTATTAATAAGCATAATGGTTTATTTACGTAGGTCAAATTTTCAACACGAAAACACTGGAAGTAAAGCTTATCATATTGTACATGTATTTCCTTCCATTGACACGGACATGTCATCCGATTCGTCATGTCAATTATCACGTAGGCAAGTGTAACGTATGTTTACAAAAAGTTACATGAATTTCATGTAAAACAATATTTTCGAACGAATCAAATCCCGTAGAAACGTTAGGGGCAGCAAACAATCGTGTTGCAAAGTCTATGATGACACTAATACATATGACTTAATGTAAATGTGCCACTGAAGTAATTAGTTATTATAGATGTTAATTTCATTCGACACGCCAATGTTAATGAATTGTTTTGTATAATTGATATCTTAGCCTTAACGATTTAACAAATCATGGCCGTATGTATATTGTCTCTAGATCACTGGGTCACTTGCTACGTGGAGCGTGACCACAAACACTGTAGTTAGATTACCCACTCAGGTGATTAAATAAATATCATGAACTGACATACACTTCCCGGTGACCTTTCGTTACCTGGTGAACCCCGTTGTGCATTGTAATTAATTATCGTTATATGATAAAAATATTTTAATGGGTTAATTGTATTCATATGTAATATGTCCCCTTTTTCATCATTAGGAGTTTGGTCGTGTTACTTGTCAAAATTCTTTACTTAATCACTATGGTTACAGAAACATTGGATGCCTTACAACGGTATATTTGGCGTTTAGGTACATAAAATAATATTACTCAGTAGTAACAGTATCACCCTCGAAATTCCAGGGGTTATAATTGTTATATCAAACATAATATTATACTCTTTTCATCATTTAACAAAATGTAACTTAAGAACCAGTTAAAAGAAAAGAACTACATTTGGCAAAGACAATTTTATGTCCTTATAACCACAAGCATCCTCGATACACCAGGGGTTACGCTCACCTCTGGAATATGTCATAGCAAAATTGAAGGCACAAAGATAGTTGTGTGATTGGTCTCAGGTAAAAAAAAACCTGACCAATCGCTATGCTGATACCTGTCCTTTGAAGATTACAAAGGAGGGACACCCGACTTCAAAGCCAGTCAATTTTTACCGTAACGCGACCGCGATATTCTTTTGATGTACATCAAAGGGTCGAACTAGTCTTCTTGTCTCATATACAAGGTGGCGCACACTGATCCTTCCATTTTGCTATGACATATTCCCGGGGTGCAGAGAGCGAAAGTGAGCATAACCCCTGGATATCGAGGACGAACCGCAAGTCACCGAAGTACAAGTCCTTAATCGTTATATTATATATCTATTATAATGTTTTTATCATTAACAATATGATAATATTTAAAATAACAGAACAGCATTTGACAGAGGACATTGTGATATTCCAATTGACATTACGTCATAGAGAGCGTATTGATCTGCTCTATCTAATAGCAGTAATTCTGAGTCAATCTCGTAAGTCATTGACCTCCACATGATGATGATCCAACCAATGAGTATGTAGGGAAAATGTTATCTAATAGTTGTATTTATGAACTTGACCTGTGTTATTCGAACTAAATTACTGTCAACTGGATGCATTAATATTACATTAGAGGTCAGAATAATTTAACAGTCTGTTATTTACTGGCGCTATACAATGATACAAACGACTAACACACAGCTTTGATACAGTACTCTTTTGCACTGATTGCCTTATGGCTATGTTTAATTTTATTATCATTAAATCTAAATTTCTAAATTTAAATTAAAACACTGAATTTTAAATAAAATTATATTTAAACTTTAAAGAAATAAATTTAAATTTTATAGATTAACTGTGAGCAATACATGTGACTTTCTAACACAATATTCGTTGAGAATATATTGGAATTGTTACTAGTAAGAAGTATCCAAACTGAAGAAGTGAATTGTGAATAGATAGTATACACACTTTCCGCATTACTTAATTTGAAATCAACCAGTTTTCCTCAAATTTGTGAAATTCATAAAATTAAGCGGGTTTTTTTCGCACCTCCTCTTTTGTTTCAATACGGTAGAATCATTTATTTTCGTGGGGTTGAAATTTCGTTGGGTTGAAATTTCGTGGTTTTCATAAACTAGCCTGTTTCAAGGACATTATATTTCGCTGATCTCTGATTTCCCCTATCTATATCGTACCAAATTGATGTCTTCGTGGGGATTTAATATCGTGGATTTTCGTTATCCACGAAATAAACGAAATTTAATGTCCCACAAAAATTTATGATTTTACAGTAGTAGTTGAGACAAAAATATGATTTATGCCATGCTGCTTGTTCACATGGTATGACGTCAAGACTGCAAGCTTGTACACGAGACAACAAAACTACTCAACAACAATTGTGATTGTAATGGCCGTTTATTATAACGACATTATATAACAACATTACACAACTGTATATGACGTTACGTAATTTTTAGCAATAAAACAGTACATATAACAGTACATAACATTACGTATTCGCCAAAGTAATGTAAAAACAAGTTTGACTAGTGTAGGTGAGGGTATATCTGGCCACCATGCGGTTTGAAACGTCAGTGAGCAAACACCTGCAGTTTATGATAACTGACGTTTAAAATCTGCATCCCCCACTTGATTTTCCACCTTTTTGGCCCCTAGCATCACCGACGAGTCCTAAAAGGACTTAACTGTATGGTGCAGTGTAATGCATTTTTGGCATACCGTATCTATTAACAAATGTTGTGTCTTACTTTAATTCATTGTGTGTCTTACCTTAATTCTTCACCAGCATTGTTGCATTCATCCACAAATCAAGAAAACGTAGTATCCTCATGCTTGTTTTTTCCTTCTGCAGATCCTTTCCACACCATGCGCGTCATCCATTCGCCAGTGTTATGGCTTTTATTAGCTGGAGTCGTACTTGTAGTCGTTGAAGCTCAAGGTAAGGTGTTATCATTTTTGTTACTTTTGGTGGTGATACATTACAAAGATAAAGATATCAACATATGAAGATAAAACTTGTATAACAGAACCAGTTTGTTCAAAGTCTGTCAAGCTGATGTCATGTAAAAACAAATATTTGATGTTTAAAAAAGAGCAAACAATATTTTTGCATCGGGCATGCATGTTTCAGTTAATAAACTATGAAGTTTGGTAAAAAATAAGTTATAATATATAGGTGGTGTATACTTATTTGTTGGTGTCGCCTTGATTTCGTACTATTATGTGTATCATGCGATAGTTCTTTCAAACCAATATGAGTTGTTTCCCTTTCAATGTGTTAATATTCATAACGTGAATGTTTATAAGTTCTAATGTAATGTTTTTTGTTAGTAAATAACCGAAGTACATGTTTGATATGTTAATTAAAATAATTTATTTATCATTGAAAATGAGTAAGAACAGTAATGCATAAGATAGGTTATTTCTTGATGATATTTGAGACTTCCATTTATATGTTTTAAATTATAAAAACAATGTCAAGGGAGGAAACAAACGGCTACCCTTATTCATTTTTAAACTAGGGATTCTAGAACATATTGATATTCAGGCTACCAGATGAAGTCACCTTGAGACGAGGCGAATAAGCTTATATTTCTGTTGATAAAATAAATTCTGTCGTGAACTATTTATTTCAAAAGCAATTTGAGGTCAGAGAATATACACAAATAATATATTAGCAAAATTTTATCGGCTATCTTGAAAAATGTAATTTGATTCTAGAACATTAAAGCTGATTAATGCAATTAAATTTAGTGTAATTCATGATACATAAAGAACCCTTTAATTATTGAAACAATGCATAAGGATCCCGAACAGAGAAAATATTTTCAGATAACTTCAATTTTTTCATCAAGAAATTATTCTAAAATCATCTTGTTCGAAGTGTAAAAGCCATAAATAAAGATAAAAATCGATGAAACTAGGGCACATTTTTTATGAGGTATAAAACATGTACAATTACAAAGAGAATAAGACCATATGTTCCGAAATGTTAAGCGTCTTCTTCTTCAACGACGACGCAGGTCATGTAGATCTAGGTTAAATTCAAGTACGCTCTCATAGTTTGAACCGACGAGATGTCAATAAAACTACGAGGCATACTGATGAGCGTAATAAACACGCTGCTATTAATATCAAACAAAACAGGAGGTCACTCTTTACTTCATAATTCTTTCATTTTGATTAACGTACTTGTACCTTATTCGCACGATGTAATAAAATCTCTTGCTTTGTTCTTTGCAGGGGAGTGTATAAAATACCTCAGTAGCGCAGAGGGATTATTTAAGAAGCCATTCTATATGAAGTCCCATTATCAAAATTCTATAATCAGGAATGTGACATTGATTGAGCGTCATTCATATTACAAGTGTGAACCCGCTAAAGAAAAGTATGGAATCGGCCCTGACGGAACCGAATGGTGGGTGTTCAGGGGTTGTGGCGGAGTGTTTGACATTGAGGAATGCTCTCAGGGAACCCCACTAGAACTCAAAGTAAAGGAAGACATACCCATTAAACAGAGAGAGATGGAGACGAAAACCATGCAGGAATTCGGAGTTACTCAGGTGTGAATTGCACAAATAAACGATATATATATATGTAAATATATACACACAGAAGAACGTGAGATAGCTATTAATAAATCAACACATTCCATTTTGGTTAGAAAAATTACTCAAAATTAAATCTTCGGCCGTTTTTCTTTATCATTAATGTGACATATTTTCCGAAATTTTAAATTCATATCTTGTATATTTATTGTATACCAAATTAATATATGAACGAAATTCTGAAGTATGTAATGAAACCAAACATTTAGGTGTCATGTTAAAATATCGCTACATTTAAAGGTTGGAATATTAAGAGTATTCAGGGTTTATCATTGTTAATAAAGTCACGTAACAATCCATTTCACCTGTCATGTATATTTGCACTTTTCATCTAATCCTGAATGTCAGTTTTCATAATATCATTGAAGAAATAAAGTAAAATACTACTGAATTTTGTGAGCACAATATTTTCTCTTCTTGACTTCATGTGTTCATTTATGTAATACCTCAGAAATCATCTCAGAATCGTAAAAAGACTGTGAATCAACAACCGTAATGTTTTCACCTTTAACGAATCATGGTTCGCTATGAATCCCAGTCCTTACTCATGGTAAGCTCCTGATCACATCCATCCTCTTATCTATGCATTTAATATCTCTCTTTATATATATTGATGTGGAATCACTAATATACTTTCTATAACCATTAATCTAAATTATGAGTCTTTCTGTCTTCCTCCTCGGAAAAATTAACAGAAATCTCCTATGTAATAATAACTAATCATTTACATCATCCTTTACGACCCTTACCAACAATTATCTTTATATACATAGCTAAAATACCCAAGTGTCTTATATAACTAATAGTAAGCTTGCTCTACATATATCTAACAAATATATAAAACTCATATCATATGTAGATATATGACGACAAGTAGATCATGACTTAAACCTTCGGATCAACATATACTATTATAATATGATACGTGGTAATTATAATTGAATATGTAAAAATAGAAACACAAGTTACGAAGGACGGCCATTTTTGACTCCTGACCTTTACGGGCCTTATACTCACGAATCGCGACACCAAATCGCCAAGCCGAAAAAAATTTCCGCAATTGTGACCATGACATAACTGTGTTTTCCTCAGAAAGATGGTTTTGATTTACAATGTCAAAAGACCGATATTCTCAATATTTTCATATACATAATACTCGCATTTCAAATTATAAACAGAATTGTCTTCCTTCGTAACTTGTGTCCCGATGTTTCATATTGATGTAATCTCTTACTCTTACAATGCATACAATGATCATACCCTTGTATCGTTGTAGCCAGTAGAACCATATATAAAATATATTACAATAATTAGAAATTTTAATAAAGCTGTACATGGACCAAGGATTTAAACAAATTGCAATAGAATGTAACTGTTAATATATTAATTACAAATGTGATGTATGTAGTCATATTACAAACGTTTAAACGATGAGTTACTCCCTCTTACCCTACCCCTGCATTCCAGTTCCCTCCCCAACCCTTTTTAATTACACGTCACAGATTATTTTTACAAAGGGTTAAATCTTTCCATTTTTATGTTTAGTATTTTTTTTTCATTTAAAATGTTCGCCGCTGACGCTTGCATGTGTAGCAATTTGTAAGGTCTTAACATTCGATTTTGTAAACTTCTTAATATTCGATTTTGTTAACTTCTAAGCATTCGATTGTGTTAACTTCTTAACATTCGATTTAATTTACTTCTTAACATTCGATTTTGTTAACATTTTAATATTCGATTTTATTTGCTTCTTAACATTCGATTTTGTTAACTTCTAAACATTCGATTTTGTTTACTTTTTAATATTCGATTTTGTTAACTTCTTAACATTAGATTCTGGTAACTTCTTGACATTCGATTTTGTTATCTTCTTAATATTCGATTTTGTTAACTTCTTAACTTTCGATTTTGTTAACTTCTTAACATTCGATATTTTTTAACTTCTTAACATTCGAATTTGTTAACTTCTTAACATTCGATTTTATTACCCGACTCTCTATTTAAGTGTATATGAAGTATTTTTGACTGTTTTAATAAAATAAAAAAAAACCTGGAAAAGACTGATAACCCGTTAAATAATGTCAGGGTGCAACCGT
>JAUMHH010223899.1:0-12035 GCA_032359455.1 Chlamys rubida
AAACTTCAGACTGCGCCATCAGTTGCATGGAAAGAGCCGAATCCTCTGCGTATATGGAAATTCCAAGACATTCCACACATCTTCTGTCATGTCGATGGTGTAGAAGAATATCTGACGGTCTCAACTGAGGAGGGAAATGAACATTCTTGCAGCAATAAGGCGGAAGTAGATAAAGTGGTAAGGGATGACTTTAGATAATAATTGAAACATAGTTCATAAAATAATTTAGTTGTCAGCGTTATTATCTCTTCTCGTTTTCCCTTATTTGCTGTTTCTACTTTCAGGTGGAAGTTTTCAAACACATAGTGTCCAAAGAGGGTGTGAATCCGCGGTTCGTCAACATTATATCACAGTATAACGCCCAGTGTCACGCCTTAAAGGCGGCACTACTGGAGTCCAAGTTCATCAACAGTAACGTCCATACTGTCGTTGCCAGCCAAGGTACCTACCATGTTTTTCCTTATTATCATCATTTAATCATGAATATAATTATTACTTATCGTATTCATATTGGCGTTTGGTGAATTTGGAACTAAAACATTTATAACGTTATACAGGCAAAAAAATTTGTATCACTTAAGATATCTGCAGAAGTTGTCCTTTGATAGACGTATGCAAAACATTGTAATTTTCATTACGAGTATGAATTTAAGACTTATATGTAAGTTATTTATATATGTAATACGTCACGTTTTTATAACTGAGGAGTGGTAACTATCGGTGTTACTTGTTGTTTTCATGTAGGTGGCGAATGGGACTATGTGATTTTCAGTACCGTCAGATCCTTGCCCAACTACAGAATTGAACCCAATGCAACTCTAGGTTGGTGTAAACAAAACCTCGGTTTCATCACTGACGAGCACCAGATAAACGTTGCGCTGTCAAGGGCTCGTAAAGGCATCATCATCATAGGTAGGTACTACAAAGGACTAATCAACAAAGCTAAATACTGTATAGCGTTTAATTATTTAGATACTGCATCGCGCAATTATCGCGATTGTGTGACTGTAATACACATTTGTTTTGAAAAACTATTTATATTTTATACAAAATTAGAATGAAGCCTTTACCTCCGTAAATGTTATATCAACAATTTATAAAATATATAATAATATGTTTTTGTTGCAACAGAGATGTCTGAAAATCTCGTGCAATGATATTATGCTAATATTTTCTTCGATAAAACTCTCTGCTTTTCATATATAAAATAATCTATTTTCGCAGACTTTTCCTACTTTTTTCTGTAGTTTGCAGCAAGTTTATACCGGTATCTTTTTAATCTGTTGCGTCATTGTATACCATTAGAGATTTGTTTTTATAATGTTAACACCGTTTCTTATTTAAGGGAACAGGCATCTGTTGAAGTGTGATGATGTTTGGAAAAGACTGCTTGAGTTATACTGGAGGAGAGGCTGTGTCGTAGACGCCCAGGAGTTCCCACCCCATCTAAAGCGTCCTAGAAAAAAGAGGAACAGGGCCGACGCTTCACAAACGACACCTGCAGAGTTTTACAAAGACACAGACAGAGAGTGACGTAAATATGGAGATTTCTAGAAAGACGCAGATAGTGATAGACGTGAAACCCACAGATAGTGATATACGTGAAACCCACAGAGAGTGATAGACGTGAAATCCACAGATAGTGATAGACGTGAAACCCACAGATAGTGATAGACTTGAAATCCACAGATAGTGAAAGACGTGAAACCAGGACGGTCTATACATTAAACAGCTAAATAACAGTGTATGCTGACTTTTTTTCACAAGGATATATTTTTCTCTGCCTAAAATAGGAATGAACCCGTTAAAAACATTGGTTTGTTATACCCAAACTAATTGAAGGGAAATATATCAATCTCTTTACCAGTCCGTCCGTCCACCAATAGTAAAAAAAAGCTTGTGTATATGATATTCCATGAACCCCATAACGGATTCAGTCTTTATTCGCATGCTTTTTGTATTCCTTACATGTATTTTTAAAACATCTTATGTAAATAGGCTTAACTTTCAATTTAAAGTGTCATAAATGTAGTAATTTTTCATTGTCTGATGCTAAATATAGGTTACCCTACCAGATTTGAGTGATTATGATGTTATCTTCTTAGGAGGGATTATTTGCAACATACGAGAATGATTTGAAGCTTTCTAAGTGTCGTTTTGTAGTAGCAAGAAGTAGCATTAAGTTAGTGACATTATTTGCATACTTTCTTACAAGCAAAATCATTGTAAATTATGCCATAGTGATTACGTTACTGTAAAACGGACATTCCTTCACATCGTAACGTAACTTCATAGTCATGATATATTTCCATCAATACACTTGAAAACCATCATAATGATTGAACAATTTTATACCATAATGTTAACATTCTATTTCTTAAAATGTCGCAGCTAATGATAGCTGTTTTTGAGGGGACAACAATTGTGTAGAAAATCACAATAACGGTATCCTGACGTTTGTTGTCCGGAAATATTCTGATTCCTTTTCTTATCCGGTCAAATTTCACATTTAGGATAACGATTATTTTATTTGACTAACCAAGCTTTTCTTAATTTTGTATAACATATGACATTAGAAAAAAATATTGGTTATGCAACTATATGTATTGCATAGGTTAAGAGTTTTGAAACACCAATAGTTTATTATACATTTTTTTCCTCAATCGGTAACCATCTGATTAAGTTTACTTGAGAGAATGAAATAATGCTAGGAGACGATGAACTATTGAATAAAAAAACAAGTATGAATATATATACTCTAAGTCTGAAATTATATATCAAATGTCAACTAGATATGTTTTCGGAATAAAACACATGTGTTGATGGAAATTGTGAATGACGTTGATGACACTTAATAAAGATGACATGTGTTTAGGTATATTATAGGTTACATGTGTTTATTGTATATATTAGGTGGCATGTGTTTAGCTATATTGTAGGTGACATGTGTTTATGATATATTATAGATTACATGTGTTTATGGTATATTATAGATTATATGTGTTTATGGTATATTATAGATGACATGTGTTGAGTTATATTATAGGTGACATGTGTTTATGATATATGATAAATGACATGTGTTTATGGTATACTATAGGTGACATGTGTTTATGATATAATATAGGTGACATGTGTTTATTTTTTATTATAGATGACATGTATTGATTGTATATTATAGATGACATGTGTTGATTGTATATTATAGGTGGCATGTGTTGATTGTATATTATAGATGACATGTGTCGATTTTATATTATAGGTGATATGTGTTTAGGTTTATTATAGGTGATATGTGTTTAGGTTTATTATAGGTGATATGTGTTTAGGTTTATTATAGGTGATATGTGTTTTGGTATATTATAGATGCCTTGTGTTTATATTTTTATAAGTGACATGTATTTTTACAAAATATCTGTTGACATGTGTTTATGGTATATTACAGGTGACAAATGTTTATTGCATATACCAGGTGCCACTTGTTTATGGTATACATTGTATCTTAGTTCCCACTTGTTTATGGTCTATTTTTGCAAATTATTGTTGTTTTTTTACTTTTTAAATTACATATTTCCGAGGATTTTCATTATAGGTGACTTGTGTTTATGGTACGTTTTATATGAAACAATGTGTTGATGCTATTTGTTTATGAGATGTTTTTGCTGTTTTTACAGTAAATCACTTAATTTTCGCGAATGATTCTTTTCACGATTTTTTTATATAATACATTTACCAAAGGGTAACATGAACAACACGCTTTGCTACTTATTGTTTCTCTCCCTTAGTAAACTTTAGCGAGATGTTTGAAGTATCTTCTCGCTAATGAATGTCAGAAGGATTAATATATAGGCGAAATGTAAGTTACTTATAAACGTAAAAACTCGGTATCCTTTACAAAGAACATTACGAATACCTCTAGATTTAGATATTGATTCATCAACTGACATGTATCAAATAAAAATGTCGATGAAACATTTTAGATGAAATATGTCGATGGTACATAACAGGTGACATTTACTCATTAAACATTATATGTGAAACGTGTCGATGGAACATAACAGGTGACATTTACTCATTAAACATTGTATGTGAAACGTGTCGATGGTACATAACAGGTGACATGTAACTGTACTCATGACACATTTGAGATGAAACGTGTTGATGGTACGGTACACAACAGATGAGAAGTACTCATCACACATTTTATGTGAAACGTGTCGATGGTACATAACAGGTGACATGTGATGATGACACATTATATGTGAACGTGTCGATGGTACATAAAGGGTTACATCTACTACTGACACATTATATGTGGAACGTGTCGATGGTACATACCAGGTTACATGTACTACTGACACATTATATGTGAACGTGTCAATGGTACATACCAGGTTACATGTACTAATGACACATTTGATGTGAAACGTGTCGATGGTACATAACAGATGACATGTGATGATGACACATTATATGTGAACGTGTCGATGGTACATAACTGGTGACATATGTTGATGGTACAATTTATATAATTAAGATGATACGTGTTGATGCTATAATATAACTTTTTGCTACTTTGTACAGTAAATGTTTTTCTTCCTTATAACATATTTGTGAGGATTTACATTATATGTGACAAGTGTTGACTGTTGATTGTACATTTGCGATAACTCGAGTTGCTGGTATACTTTAACTGAGGCATTCCAGCTACTTTGTGCAGAAAATGACTTTTATTTCGAGAAAAATGATGATTTTCAAGTAAAATATTTACTGATGATTTGAATTCGCAATAACAACAATAACCATTGTAACTTTATTTCTTTTGTTTCTGAATAAACTTTGACGAGATTTTCGCGGTCGTGACGACGTCTTCCCACTAACTTATGCAAAAGATATAAGCGAAGTGTATGTGATATATAAATGTAATGTTTTGGAATCCTTCAAATAACCAAAAAATGTTAATGATCCTCAGATATGTACCAAAACTCCTTACATTTTATAAACACATAATGCTTTGTCATACTTATTATACATTCGTGAAATTGATATTTCTTCAAATTTGAAGCAAGCTAAGATTGTATGCCTTTCACTTGATATACATGTACCCTAAAATCTCGGCAAAAAGCTTGAATGGAAATTCATTTCTCAAAAATAAGCAAACATGTCTTGTATCCAAGTCAGAAATCAATAATAGTTATTTATCTTAATTTATATGTAAATATCTCTTTTTGTTTCCATAAGTAAATATCCTTATAATGTCCGCTCTGTCGTAGGTCTGACAGCGTTAAGGTCCTCCCTTTCTGCATTGGGAAAAGCCCTTAAGTGTCTACTGTCTAAAAGTCTTCGAAAATAAGACTGCCTTAAAAATAGGCCGGCCTATGAAATAAGCACGAGGTTCCTTAAAAGAAAAATACGCCAATGCTTATCAATATTTAAGGGTATGTATTAATTCTGTTAAACATCCCTTATGTTGTATGATCAAAGACCAGGCTGTGATATAATAAAATTTATATAATTGACTATGTGTTTATGTTCTCAATATCGATTGAAACAATTACAGATAATGCGATTTATTACAATTGTGTCAGTGAAACTTAGACAAGCGAATTTTATTTAAAAACACATACTATGAAGTAATGACTATTTCTTTCGTCTTATATGCTTAAAAACGACACTTTGTAACAAAAGTTGTTCTGAATGCACTCTGTTGTAATAGAAATATAGAATGAAACAGAGAGTTACAGATTATTGGATTTTATGCAAACGCATCATCTTAACATTGACAAATATCTTTTATTAAAACATACAAACTATTTTAATATGACTTCCTTTTTCATCTTACGTGATTCAAAAATGACACTTTGTATAAGAGCTGCTATGGATGCACATTGTTGAAATTCGTAACGTCAACAACCATTTCTGCCAGGTTCTTGTTCCTTTCTTTGTTTCATCGATGCCTACAGAGATTGGTATGACATAAAAACATTAATAGGTTACCAAATATCATTTCAAACATGTCCTGTTACGCACATTTTGTCTTTTGATTAATGGTGTAAAGTACACTCCTAATATATATTTCTTAATTTGAGGTAGACCTAGCCCGGAGTGCTGAGACGGACACTAAGACTCGCAAATAAAGGGAACATCTCAAAGTCGTGTTCCAATACAACTCTATTAAGAATCCCTGTTCCTTGGGACAAAACACTAGTGAAATTTCTCCTTATTTTAGTACCAACAGTAACATATCCTCTGATTTTCATTTCGGCTTTTTAGTTATTGTTAAACCCTAAAGAAGCAAGATTTGCCTATTAAAAAAGCACGTTATTAATACTGAAAACTAATTTCTTTTTTTAGGTTGTACGTTGCCTTTGATTGGGTTCTTGGTTCTTTGTTTAATTCGATGGCCTGGTTTCTTCTTACAACTGTGCTCTTCACCTGGCCCACTTGTTTTTGATTTCCTACGAGACTTACTTTAATGAAGAGTTTATCAGGATTTCTGACACAAAAGCTAGCCAAGTCCTTCCATATCGCTTTCAAATATATCGATGAGATGATGTCATTAAATAACAAAAAGAATAAAGACCACGTAGATCGTTTAATATCCTCCTGAAATTGAAATCGAAATACGGACTTTTTTGCATCAGCCGCTAACCTAGATCTTTACTTTCAACATGACCAGCAGGAATGGCTTACTACTAAGCTTATTTTTTATAAGCATCCATTCTCCTATGGTGTATATCTGTTACAGCTGATTCGGTCTTCAATTGTGATTTCCATGATAAATGTCGACTGCTTACTATCAGTAGATTGAAGAAAATTAGGGCAAAGTTTATGAAAACCATCATCATTCCATCGGGTAATATTTTTGTTCCTTTGTAGGATGATGCCGATATTATTTCTTATATGCTCATAGGTGTACCTCTTTGTTTTATTGTCACTTGATCTTATTGAACATCTGTTTTGTTATATGCATTTACAAAGGTGGTATCTAGCTTACTTACTTTTTGTTATAATGCATGGAATACCCGTACCCTTTTTATATGTATCAAAGATTGAGTCATAGGTTCCTCTTACCTTACAACAATAAATGTGTCCGATCAATGGTGACCTTACAACATCTAACGTTCCTGGTTGATGGTGACCTCACAACATTTAACATTCTTGGTTGATGTTGACCTCACTACATTTAACGTTCCTGGTTGATGGTGACCTCACAACATTTAACTTTCCTGTTTGATGGTGACCTTACAATATCTAACGTTCTTGGTTGATGTTGATTTCACTACATTTAACTTTCCTGGTTGATGGTGACCTCAAAACTTTAAACGTTACTAGTGGATGTTGATCTCACAACATTTAACGTTCTTTGTTGATGTTGACCTCACAACATTTAACGTTCTTGGTTGATGTTGACATCACAACATTTAACTTTTCTGGTTGATGGTGACCTCACTACCTTTAACATTTAACTTTCCTGGTTGATGTTGACCTCACAACATTTAACGTTCTTTGTTGATGTTGACCTCACAACATTTAACGTTCTTTGTTGATGTTGACCTCACAAAATTTAACTTTCCTGGTTGGTGGTGACATCACAACATTTAACGTTTCTGGTTCAAGGTGACCTCACCACATTTTAAGTTCCTGGTTGAAGGTGAACTCAACATATTAACCGTTACTAGTGGGTGTTGATCTCACAACATTTAACGTTCCTGGTCGATGGTGACCTCACTACATTTAACGTTCTTGGTTGAAAGTGACCTCAAAACTTTAAACGCTACTAGTGGATGTTGATGATATTGACCTCACAACATTTAACGTTCCTGACAAATGTTGACCTCAAAACATTAAATGTTCTTTGTTGATGCTTACCTCACCACATTTAACTTTCCTGGTTGATACTGACCTCACAACATTTAACGTTTCTGGTTGATGTTGACCTCACAACATTTAACGTTCCTGGTTGATGTTGACCTCACAACATTTAACGTTCCTGGTTGATGTTGACCTCACAACATTTAACGTTCTTTGTTGATGTTGACCTCACAACATTTAACGTTTCTGGTTGATGGTGTCATCACAACATTTAACGTTCCTGGTTGATGTTGACCTCACAACATGTAACGTTCCTGGTTGATGGTGTCATCACAACATGTAACGTTCCTGGTTTATGTTGACCTCACAACATTTAACGTTCCTGGTTGATGTTGACATCACAACATTTAACGTGTCTGGTTGATGTTGACATCACAACACTTAACGTTTCTGGTTGATGCTGACCTCAAAACATTTAACGTTTCTGGTTGATGCTGACCTCAAAACATTTAACGTTTCTGGTTGATGGTGTCATCACAACACTTACCATCCTTGTTCATGGCAGTACTACACTTAATACACTTAATGGTATTCACTTTTAACATTTTTTATAAAATTTCGATGATTAAAAGAACGATTTATGCATCAAACCTTGTCACCACGTAGTCATCTAATTACTGTAAACTTAATTATATTAACACAATCATATTAATGCATATCAACATCAATCATAAAGGGAAATAACAGGTATTTATAAGATACGAGAGTACAGTAATATTTAATCGCTTTCTTATTAGTGTGAAAAGCGGTATATTAGTATTAAATATTAGTACTGCTAAAACCAATACAATACATTCAAATGTTAATGTGATTATTAATTACGTGGTATTCAAGGTATTAAAATTAAAGCTTTATCAAAATTTGTGAATGGACAAATTGGTAACAGAATAGTACTGGATGTGTAGGAAACACTGCCCAAGTACTCATATGTTGAAAATGTATTGTAGTACATGTATATTTACTTCAAAGTGAAAGTGAAAGCAGAATTGTCCTTTTTTATAATGTGCATGATTTCTGGAAAAATATCTGAAGCACAAATTCAAAGGGTCGGTAATATTCATTTAGACGTGACGTAGACATTTATTTGTGAGGCGTTGTTAAGAACCAATTACATGTTCTTGTATACGGACCACTTTTAACCCGTTAACAACAAGAACTGGACGTGTGCCCGAGGAATAGCATTTTAAAGCAAATGTATAGCTAAGTTCCACTTTCGAGGCCCCGAAACAATCCCACCTATTTTTAGCTCAATGGCACCAGTTATGTACAGTGCTAGTATTTTTAGTTATTTTAAGGTGAGATAATGGCTTTTAGTGTCTCGTAAGCCAGATTTGGCTGGATGTCGATATCTGATTGATTTAAATTTTTTAAATAGCTTTTACTTTTTGTAAAATCTGTTGTTTTGATGTATATCGATATGTGACAATTACACTTACTTATAAATTGTATTGTATTGTAATAATATGTTAAGTTAAGACATTTAATCTGAAATTCCCTATTATCATGATGAAGACTTTAATAGATTAAGTGGAAACAAATTAAATAAATAAAATGGAACACCAAAAATCAATCCTATGTGTACGTTCATATGCATATGGTTAGACACTTTATAGTACAGACTATAGTTTACCTGTAATTAAATCCTATTGTTCTCTAACTGACACCCAAGCTCACCTAGCATACACCCAACACCTTACCTGTATATAGGAAAATATTAAATGTATGCTACGTGGGACGACACCGTACAGAGTCCCAGCACGGAGACACCCTCTGTTGATTTTGTGGTAGCTGTAGATTATATATTATCTATAAAATAAGGGCATCATGGGGACACCAGGGAGCAAGTTCGAAGGGAGCAGTGGAAAAGAGACTTGGCTTGGGGATACAAACGTCCGAAAACCGCAGCAGGTAAGTTTTATACCATAACATTACAATGAATGTGCCTTTTTGACAATGAAAGTGATATCCAAACGAGCATCTATTCCCGTTGCCAGGTTCTATATTCTATATTAATTTTTCATGATTTTTTTCTAATAAAAAGTATAAAAACACATACTTCATGGAAATCAATATGATGTAATTTGTATCAAAATCCATACACCATTACAAATTATTTAGCAATTTAGTTCATTATTGTCATCTATATGTCATTTTACGGTGCAATTGTCACTTTACCTGGTATTATGTTTCTACTGTTAATGCAAAAAAGGAAGAACTTGGGCCGGGAAATAAATGTTGATTACACCTTTGTATATAGGTGTTTGGGAAATTTAAAGGTAAATATCATTGCAACGGTACAGTTACCGCTATTATCGTGACCTCAACGTTTGCTGAAAGAACACTATAATAGATTTTCTTTACAATACCGGTTTTGTGCTGTATGAATGGTGGCAATACAATGGAGGTGTACTGAATAGCATTCTTTGTATTCGTATGAGTTGACAGTTGTTTAGTCAAGCACTGAATGAACCTTTCAAGTAATACCGGGGCATACAACAAAAAATCAAATTACAATCATGAATCAGCGAAACACATTTTCATTTCAATTTGCGCATTATTCAATATGCCTAGTCATTAATGTATTGCCTGACATTGAAAATCGATACCTTCGATGTTTGAACGAACGATGAGCGTTTGTCCCTTCCCGGTGGTTATTTCATAACCTGGTGCAATGCAGTTGGCCTGCTTGCTGCAAACATGTCTGTCTATGAGACTGACAGACGCTGTCAGATCAAGTGGATGAATTGCTTTTTCATTTTCATTCAGTTATATTTTCATTCATTTTCGTGATATAGTCACTTGTTTCTAATTCATATATTTCCAATACTCAAAAAATCATATATTTCCTTTGTAGGAACAGGTATTGCCATACATCTATATTAACCAGTCAACATGTTATTTATAGCGCTTCTACTCCATATTTCAATTAGGATCACTGGGCGAATCTTTGTTATTATTTAAGTTTTTTGCCGTTGCCTCCGCATCTTTGCTCCAAGTTGTTGGGATTTTTTACACCCTTTGACGTCGATCGCAAATACACTGTATTATTTAAGCATAATGTCGTTGAGTACGTGCCAAAATATGGTGAATGGTGCGGTCAGCATAATTGCTGCCTTCGGTTATCCTAGCTGACACATTGGCAAGAGCTCTGGTTGTCAGATTTCAAGCCGCAGGTTGCAGTCAAAAATGACGATCAATGTCGAGAAAGCCAGGAATCAGCCTGATACCCTTATGCGCGGCTTATATTTATTTATTAAGATACGCAATGTTGTTACGGAAATTTGGAGTTTTTAGTCCATTTTTCTTAAAATATTTTTTTACAGAATTGTCGTCGAATTCAGAAACTAAAGGAGACACACATCAAGAAAGTCAGAAGGAGACGTGAGTATACAATATATGGAGAAAACCTGACGAGTCACAATACATAAACAGTAATAAACTTCATAAAATACACAGAAAAATCAAAATCAACATCATTATACCACAATTACTAATTACGTTTTACTCAGCTTATATACGTAAGTTTCATCTATTGATATAAGAACTTTTAAGCATTTTATTCTTTAATTTTTTTAAGCAAAATCGAGGGATCGTGCGCGGTCTCTAGATGACTCAAGACGAAATAAACGCGACACAAAGTCCTCCTATGATCACATTTTGGTATGTCCTCAAAGGCAAGCACATGCACAAGCAGTGACAAGCAATTCATCGTTAGGGGTCCAGAATCAGTTGGATGTAGAGGAATATACAAATGAACATTCGGATGACGATTCCCTGACTATTTCTAACGTTGAATGCATATTCGATTATGGAATACACGACACTAACACAGGGGAAATAGTAGACGGAATCCAGGACCTTGAACAAAAAATGATAATGCATGGAGCAACTTTATCTGCTAAGTTCATTGATAGATGTGCTTTTCGGGAGAAGAAAAACTTTTATACCCCCGGTCTCCCCAACGACGAACTACATGCTTTACTTCAAACTAATCCAAAACGATTTAAAGCTTGTTCTCTTCAGATCGAATCCGCTCACAAGGCGGTCTGTGTATTGTTACGACCGGAGGAAAACTTAACGACAATTGAAATCAGTGGTCGTTCTAAATGTGGAAAATACTTTTCAGAAGATGAAGTAGTCGTTGAAATCTTGAACAATGA
>JAUMHH010223910.1:0-12034 GCA_032359455.1 Chlamys rubida
ACTGGCGGACAGGTAAGGTTAATACATGCAGTCGCTGGCGGACAGGTTAATTTATTATATGTAGTCACTGGCGGACATGTTAGGTTATTACACGTAGTCACTGGCGGACAGGTAAGGTTAATACATGCAGTCGCTGGCGGACAGGTTAATTTATTATATGTAGTCACTGGCGGACATGTTAGGTTATTACACGTAGTCACTGGCGGACAGGTAAGGTTAATACATGCAGTCGCTGGCGGACAGGTTAATTTATTATATGTAGTCACTGGCGGACATGTTAGGTTATTACACGTAGTCACTGGCGGACAGGTAAGGTTAATACATGCAGTCGCTGGCGGACAGGTTAATTTATTATATGTAGTCACTGGCGGACAGGTTAGGTTATGACATGTAGTCATTGGCGGACAGGTAAGGTTAATACATGCAGTCGCTGGTGGACAGGTTAATTTATTATATGTAGTCACTGGCGGACATGTTAGGTTATTACACGTAGTCACTGGCGGACAAGTTAGGTTATTACAATACAAGTCCATCAATGAAGAGTGTTACATGCAAACTTCGTTTGTTTCATATAAGATATGAAACGTACTACATAACGTTGTTTTTCTGTCAGTTCGTACCCATGTATATAACTAAATATTGCAATCTAGGTACTCATATCATCAATGGACGATTTGTCACTACACGTGTACAATCATTGCGAGACTATTTGGCAGTTGACCACTACAACTCAAAAACCTCTCTTTTGGGAGGTCACGACTGCGTAGCGGTCAGAGCTGCAGCTATTCTCGGCTAGGAGATTCGGTGCCAGAGATCGTGAATTGAATACTCGGACAGGACACTAGTAAACAATTGTCTTCCTTTGTCAGTTGTGACTTTATATTCCAAATGCTATTAAGAACAATGAATCATATTGATGTAAACTAGGGTACATGTCGTGATTGCACTGTGTTTAATTTATTTAGACATATTCTTCGCCATTTCATATAATATAATAGAAGCAATTTGTAACGGGTTTGATGGAATATGAAAGTTCAAGATATTTCCAATTATTTCCTTTCGATAAAAGGTGTAAAGTCAGTGGAAGTTTACAAAATAACATTGGAAAACGATTTGGAACAACAATGCTATGAAAAGAATGCAGATTGCAGGGTACTGGAGCAATCTTAGCCCAGTAAGCCATGCATTTTCTTGCAAATAACACGCTATTTTAGTCTTCCGATACAATCACAATCTGTTCCAATGAGTGTGCGCGCCATTCCATGTCTGTAAGAAACATTGTTAAATGTGTCGAGTTGTAATTGCATGCTTAAATGTCATACCGTCAAGTGTGTAATTTAAAAAAAAAAGCAATTTGCCAACATGTCAGCTACATCTGTTGTCTTTAGTTTCAAGAACTGTAGACTAACAAGTGTTTATCCGAGTTGTTGGAGACATGCACAGCTACAGTGATTTTGTTGGTTTTAATTAGACTTATGTAGGCATTGTTAAATATATGTGAATAGGCTTTGTACAAATGTATGCAAATACTCGAAAGATCGTTGAGTATTGTGGCATATTCCTGCCACCAGTTATTTTAAGTCCAGATTAGTATGTCACCAAAGATATCGTGATTGGGTAGGTATCATAACAATAATCCGTTTAAATAATTATGGTGACAAATCCATGTAGGTATGTCGATTAATCGAAATGGCTCACATGGTAAAATCGACTTAATCAGTACAAAACGTCGACGTTGGGAAACATTATTATCGCCATTTGAATTACTGGTGGTAGGTATATGTCATCATAGGGAAGACATGGACTGACAGTGTACAGTCTTACGGAAGGACTGTGTAAGTTAATCATGGTTTTGACATTCGTAATAGGAGTTGTATTTACGTGTGAGCAAGTGAAATTGGTTGAGCTCACATATTCTTCATCCTGTCATTACCATGTTTCAATAAATGCATCCTTTCAATCTAAATTGATTACTTCATAAACACACATCTTAACATCGTTACGTTAGGAATTCATCCATGACAATTGATGGTACGAAATAAGATAGAAAGCAGTTTAACAACCTATCCTTTTATTTTGTATATTTACAGTTCACGTCTTACCTTCACCCCTATCACCTCACCTGGAGGATCACGGCATTTCAACTCCGCCGGTGCCGTCAGTAGCAATGGCACAACCTCTACAGACACATGTCATTGACCTTGATCTAGTTGGAATGGACGCAAATTGGACTCTAGAGGAGCAGGCCGACTACGGGAATTCGTTAGATAGCCTCTATGATCTTGCTCATAAGCTGTATAAATATTATGTTCCTGTTGTTGCCTGCGGAGGCATCATAACCAGCCTGATCGTTGCTATTGTGCTTTTGAAATCCGGACTTCGGAAGAGATTTTTCTCTCACTTGTTTGCCGCCATTTCAGTTTGTGATATTGGCTTTTTGTTAACGATACTGTGCATTTGGACAAGGGACCAAGGCCTTGACGTTTACATGGCTCCAGGACTTTGTCAGATGGTCATATTCGCCAGTCACTTCTTCCCCTTTCTTTCCTTCTGGTACAGTATATGTGGATGCATTGTGCTGGTGTTGCGAGGTCGGTGCCATGAAATGAACATAACCATGTTTAATGGTCCGGGAAAGGCGCGACTGCTAGTGATAACAATGTGTATTTTTGCTATAACGATATTTGTATATAAAACTTGGACGAACGGTATCCTTATCGTAATGGGAACACGCGTGTGTACAGTATTACCCGAAAACGAAACCGTCATGAGGATTTTGAATGTGTTTGACATGGTATTGTTACTGGTTTTGCCATTTACTCTTTTTCTTGTGTTCGACCTATGGGTACTGACTCTAGTAATTATAAAATGTGTCAAAGGAGGTAGCAGCGTGCCTAGAAACCTTAATATTGACAGATCGTTTAAAATTCTATTTATGCACTCTGTTTTGTTTGTCCTATTTGTTGGACCAGGCTGTGTCTCCAAACTCATTATCATTATCAAATTGATAAGCAACATTCAATTTTATTCATTCCAAATTATTATCATTGAAAATGTACTTCAATATTTCTTTTATTCATATTTTGCATTTAAATCAGTTTTACATATAATGATTTCTAGGTCGTTTCGCTCTCATGCATGGAAACTTATATCCAAATTAAGAAAATCAGCACGTATGTCCAGAATGTTTTCACAGACGTCCAGAGACCACACGTTTGTGTGAGTAACTCAAGCATGTGTGCTAGAAAGTATATTATCGGGAGAAGTAATCATTGAGTCTTAGGAATATGTATTCATATTATAACTTCCATATTGTCATTCGAATGTATGAACAGGAATAATGTGAACATTTGGTTGTGCAAAGTAATTTGAAAATTTGTATGAATAACACGCTTCCTTGATTGTAATGTATTATAAATAAATATAACAATGTACATGAACTGATGCATCACAATGTACACACGAAAACTGAACACTTAGATTGTTTAAACTGTTCCTACACATATACATTTTTGTGCTACAGAAAATGCTACACAAGGACAAAATTATCAATATTCATTTATATCTTCAAACCTTAAAAGTTTCCTTATAATTGTTCAAAAGCAAACGCCTTCGAAAAGATTATTGATAATTTTTTTATTGTGAGATAAAGTTGGCATCAATTGGTTGGTACGATATATTTTAACTTTATAATGTATTGTTGTCATCCTGCCGGTGAAACTGTTAAAAAAATAAACACCTATTCCTAGCAGACATATATCTACACATGTACAAACAGTGAAGTGCAGTGATTCTTTAACCTTACGTCATTTTCCCATTGGATTCTATGATAATTTCCTTTTGGAAAATTTGGAAAGTTAATTTTTCTGACTTCTTTTTAAGTAAAAAAGTGATGAAGTTCAGCACAAAGCTTGAGAATGATCTAGCACTTCTTACATGTATAATGATTTTAACTTTGTTTCTATGGCAATGACATCAAAGTATACCTTTTATGCTGAAATGAACAATAACATTATAACAACTGACTGACGGAAAGTAGTATAAATATTACCAGAGAAAACATTAGATAATTATCTTACAGAATGTCAATTTAAAAACAAATTAGTTGACAAACAAATTAAAAAAAGAAAAATGATAATAACATAGACTCCAATGGGAGGATGACGTAAACTGAAAGACATGTCACCGTATGACATAGAACTATGCACCTTGAAAGCTAATACAGTCAAAGCAAGAGTGAAAATGTAACGTTTCTCAGTCTCCCAAGTTCTTAATTATTATCCGCATTTCGTCAATTTTTATTGTTTTTCATATAAACAATATATAATAACTTATATTAAAAAGACTCCCCTAAACCCCATTTAGTATCCAAAAGAGATGATGACAGGGTTTGGGCGACCTAGACTCTGCACTTTGCACATTTCGTGCTTACTAAAAAGATGTGATTCTGTCATAATTTTATATTCATTTTTTTATTTGTTTCATTCACATCTTTAAATACATTAATTTTCATAATTCTCACACCACGTGATGCGTTATGTCAACTTTCATTTTCTTTCACTTATTTCTCTTTATTCTGTAACGTTTTTTTTATTAACATTCTTTAATTTGATACAAAATAAAAATAACGTTATTTGAAATTTTCAGCTCGTTAAAACGCAGTATTCAAACAACTTAAAAAATATAAAAAAAAATATATGGGTGTTGTACATTATCATGAGCCTAAAGTATAAAAAGAAAACTTGGTGATGTGCCCTGGGCAGGAAAGTGTGTTGTCCCGTACTGCAACTGGTTGACCGTGTGGGTTATACGTTGATCGATTGATGTCACAGCACAGGTAACTTTATGTTAAACCTTAATTGCTTCTACCTGGGCTGCTCTCGATTATGGTGACACTTTTGAAACCGGCTATAGCAAATTTAGAGCCTATAGTACCTGTATGTACTCATCTATTGTTAGGGATATTACTTAAAAGATATGCATACTATTCTGTTGTATACCACCTCTGCTAGAGGTGTTACTGATTGTATGCAAACTAGCACTTGACCTGTGTAGGTCAAAGGTCAACGTGTGGTTTGTAAAACATTTGGTATGTTGACGATACTAATTGTGTTTTTTAGGAATATATCTGTACTACATATCTTTATTTGCGTTATCTCCTTGTAGTACATAATTTCATATTTGAAATATACTTTTGTACAATCAATGTTTTCCTTAAGAGTGTAATAAATACCTTATTTTCTAATCAGAGTTATTTTTCAATCACGTCGTCTTTTGCATGCAATTATGAGGTATAATGCCATTAAAACGAGGCAGAATGAATAGCAGAGCTCTATAAACATTGCGATGCATGTTTTATGCAATGTGTGCCATGTTGTGATAGAACCTTACCAGTATGTTGGTCTGTTTAACATTTCCTTTCCAACATTGTACACATCGTTAAATTACAAAAAGAAGAACGTTCTTCTTCATTACTCCTTCAAAAAGGTTTTGTGATTGCTTATAAATAGATTTCCGTTTCCAACATTAACTGTATCCGTTTGTGATGATACCCTTTCCATTGCTATACGCCCTGGTAGTAACAGATAGGCACTCTAACCTGTGGTAATGCAGCTGTTAATTACCAAAATATATTCCACAATATTGGCGTTTGTATCTTTACTTATCATTTTTTTTAAATTGCATTTATATCAAATTAACACGTAGTTGATGTCTGCGGTTCTATATTACATTAACAATGAGGAAATGTTATAATTTTTATTACGTTTTTTTTGTTATCCACTGTATTCAACAGCGTTTGAAATTATTCATTTAAATGCTTAAGAATCAAGAATCCTTTATTGTGAAATAAGACTGATTCATACTACATGAAATAAAGGCTTTTAAACTGTTTGGATTTTCGAGCTACTTCATTGAACACAGTGTTGAAAAGTCCACCTATTCCAAATGAGGCTACCCATTATTTGAAGGGAAGTTCATATAAACAGCTACCCATCATTTTTTTACCAAGCTACCTTCGTGTCTTATAGGTAAAAATTAATATTAACACTCTCTTGTAATGCAATGTCCAAACATGTAATTGTGAAGAAATCATAATAATTATCCAAACCTTTTTGCTCGAATCCATGGCTACGGTACTAATCTTTTTCATAAAATTCTGTTCAACGTAAGAGTGAAACCAGTATTGTTTAAGCAACTCAAACATAGCTGTATTACCCTAAACAGCTTTGCGTTAGAATCAATGCAATATGCATCCTCATCGTCATCAAAGAATAAAAAACCAAGGTCGTATCTCTACCAACGACATCATCAATCAAGTTTTGAAAAGTTTGTCTTTTGTTTTAATAGTACTAAAATATCTTTGCTATTTTGTACACAGGAATATCCGGCTAAGGGAAACACTTAGGATATACTTTATGAATAAACAAAAGACAAATGTCTTAAGTCACAATTACGACCTTATTACATACGCAAAACAAGATGACATGGGTATATTCACTGGATAACACAGTACAGTATATGATAAATGTTAATATATAATGATGCCATTTTGCAGACAACAGACCAAAGCATCCCCCTCACGGCATTGCATGTTTGTGCGAGGAAAAGCACCTTCAGCTTATCTCTATTATGAATGACACCGTGTAATTCGTAATACATAACTTGAGTATGTCATCAGAAGTCTGTAGCGCTATTGGAGATGGATCAAGTGCCATCATTGTCACTCTGGTAAAATACCAGTCTTTTCCTACGGAAATGTCTCTT
Source organism: Chlamys rubida (assembly GCA_032359455.1). Taxonomy (NCBI): domain Eukaryota; kingdom Metazoa; phylum Mollusca; class Bivalvia; order Pectinida; family Pectinidae; genus Chlamys; species Chlamys rubida. Next base: position 6,766 of record JAUMHH010223910.1, read on the forward strand.
TTATTCATTCGTTACTACATCGGGCTAGTAATCAGAGGTCCCTGGTGAAACATCTCGCGGAAACACAGAATGTAATGACGACTGTTACACATAGTTGGCATTTGTGCAGTATTTGCAGTGAGCCGACATTTGAAACAAGAATCGGTCGCTAGTCACACAAATGGTGCAGCAGACGTTGTACAAATGTCGTGTATGTCTGATATCCAATACAACAGTTTTAGAGATGACCCCTGTTTTGCTTGTCAAGGTCTTGGTGTCCGCGCCCCGCATTAGGTCTACATCAAAATGGGAAATGAACTAAACACTTGTTAAAGGTCAATAGTGGTGACAAGTAAGCGAATCGGCGTCTAAATCATACACTGTATCGATATCCCCATCATGTAACCTTTTGTTTTATTTCGTTTAATAGAATTATTTTAGTTTTAGGAAAAACCGCACAAGATTTTCATTGTAGTTAAAAACTATTCAACATTTTTACGGGTATTGGAACATATAACGAGGGTGAAATTCTTGGACAAATAATTAATGAAGATCGCAGGCGGCCTAAGTTGATTATTTGTTTCGAATATTTGATTATATCCACCTTCCGCACAATGACAGGGCCGATATAACAGTCTTCAATATAACGACTAAGCCGATATAGCAATCCGCCGCCCAAGGATATGTGTTGGTTCAAGGCGAACCGCTCTATTACGATGACAACGGTAGTGTTGCTAGGTTTAGTGACGTCCACTAAATCACTATGACCAATAATTAAAAAGCAAATCAATTCAGCTATATTATTATTTTACACCAGAACTGAATTTAGGGCGTCATCTGCCAAAGTAAGTGTTAATCCCCTGCCATGATGCTGCATCTCCTATTATGTATGTCTAGGACACATGCATTAGATTATGTGCAGCATGCGTTCTATAAGGTGTAACGTTTTCCTGATTTTGACGTAATTTTAATTTCAAAAAATATATAACTGATATCTAATAACTACTATTTGTTTTTGATGTGGTTTTAAAAATTTCAGCAAACTAACAATTATAAGGTCAACCTTTATTCCGAACACACACTCCATGTACATGTATATTAGTGTGTGTAATTTGCTTGATAACTTGCATAAGAGCGTTCGGCGCCCGAGCTAAGCTCTGTAATGGTAACATGTAACACATGCGTGCATAACGAGTTGTTTCCCTTGATATATGTTGCCTTTTTTTCCGTCCGGATGTAGCTTTCCTTTTGGGAAACAGGAAGTATACCCTTGAACCGATCGGACGTGCCAAGGTGTCGGATCACCTACCCGATCAAGGGGGTTTTCTCCGAGTACTCCAGTTTCCTCCAACATTATGACCACCTTCGCTATAGTTGTTGACTATAGACTTTCTGTCAAACATAATAAAGGTAGTGTCAATAAGTGATGGAGCAATATCAAGAGAGTTGTTTAGGTGTATCTTACATGTACCAGTGATGTTTCAAAACCTCTCCTATATCATTACATCACCCTTGCCCTGAACATTGAAAAAATCGTCTTACGATATTCATGATGAATGATATAAATATCATTAGACAAATATAGCTATTGTGGGGTAAGGAAATGGAAACATTCTCCTGGAGATATTGACCTTCATCTATTTCGATAACGCAAGGAAGTGCATGATGATGTATGAAACAAGGATACATGGATATAAGATAACATATTGATAATGTGTGATTTCGTAAAAATGCATTTCTAAAATAACGTTTTTTTCTTGATCAATACGAAAAAGAAAAAAGCTCAACTTTATACGTTATAAGGCATACTGAGTGAACAGGTTTTGTTAACAAATGATTCAATTTTTAACTGGAAATGTATTTAAAGGAATGCTATTTTCGCATTGGATGCAACAGCGTTCGACAGATGCTATTACCTACAAACTCGCAGCTCAGATATGCAGTAATGATGACACGAGCTGTTAAAGTAATTTTAGGTCAGTGCTTTGTAGTGTCGTGTTTAAAGTGTATGCAGAAATAGCTTTGATATTCGGTTGTAGTTGTGTCGTTTAACTAATGCAATCATTTCATATTTTGGTTTGTTTCCTTTTGCATGATATACGAGGGGATATAAAGTAATTGAAAATGTAAGCAAGATTATGTTTTCCATCATACTCCTTTGATTCTTCTAAACTTTCCTGCGAAATTCAACCCTTCGTAGTTTTAATATCATCTAATGTGCATGTTAACCAGATCCGTCTCATATTGGATGTGTTCTCAATTGCTCTCTACCCTATCCGGAACGCAGATAACAAACTCTAAGAGTCTCATTTCTTTTTCCTTTGGCATGAATGTAGGACACTTGACGGTTAAACTCTGCGGGCTTCGGTTATATCTAAGTTTTGGTTCAAATCCGCCCTATCTCACTATTTTTCTATTTAGTTTTAATTTTAAAATATGGGGGAAATCGTCAGACACTTTTTTGTAATAATTCCCCTACCGATGCTGGTCTCATGTGTTGAGTGCTAGGCTGTGAACCAAATTAAATATATAACATATTACCAGACTGCTTCTTAATTTAATTCTTCCTCCCCCAACCCCCACCTTAGTTTATGCATTTTGCAACATTTATAAGAAATCACGTTTATATTGGATGCCTAACGAGCAAGTGTCTTATACCTTTTCCATTAAATGCACTTCTGGCATGAGCAGGTCGTCGATTATTGAAGCAGATCCTGTCAGCCTTCCGGAGACGAACCACTCTCTGGTAATGACAGCAAGGAAAGGAGATGTCTTCTACACATTGCAATGTGTCTGATTAATGTTTAAAACGCTACGATTACCGTCACATTACAATGTTTTCCTGGTATATGTATAAGTATTACGTGCAGCCTATCTTTCCTGAGTTGGAGGACGTACCACACAGCAATGTGATTACAGCTGTATGGTGATGTTCTTTCACTGATGTACAAGTCCATGAATTGCGCATCGCTAATAGAATATAAGGGCAAACAATGTCATGTAAACAACAGAGACATGATTACAGGGACCAAATAAGCTCTTCCATATAATCGATACTTTATCATCTATGTACTTGTTTATACATGTACCACCTAGAAATATCTAGATACATTCACTATCATTGGTTGTCAGTATGAAACTGAGAACGACGTAAGAATGGATTTTCGCATATTGATTATATTTCTAAAAAAAAAAAATCTGCTTCCGTCAGGTGACTTCATTAACCGGAAATAGAATCTTGCGCGTAAGAAAATAGTCTGCCATCAACAAATCATATAAGAATATGAAAAAACTGTTGTAAGGATGACAACACCATTTCAAGCGTAAATGTAATTATGGAGAAGACATTATATGATTTGAAAACAAAATCTCCAAATGGTTCTAAGGTTCACGGTATTCCTCCACGCTAAAACCATATTTGTTTACATTTGTCACTGATTGAAAAAAGAAATTAGAAGCCGGTTTGAAGAAATGGTATTTAGTTGACATTCTATGATTGGGGAAATTATATAAGGTAGTGGTATTAGATGATAAAATGTTCCGTTTGTCAAACGGTGTTTCATGGTTTGTCGTGAGAACAATTTCTCATTGCTCGCCAGTAGATGCAATATAGAATCCCTCTGCGGCGGGCTCTCGATATTAACAACGTGCACGAGATGAACAAATGTTTTCATGACAAACTTTATAAACACAGTGTAATAGATTCTAAATACATTACAAAGAAACACAGATTGGACACTTACGCGACAGGGAAGTCGTTGATACATAATGTAGCCCTGGCGAAAAGCTGGTTAGTCTGATGGAACTCTTTAACGTTTTTCTAATGCATGATACAAATAATATAGCAGCAGACGTACATCTTATCAACAGAATTATCTATTATTTAGGTTTTATCTAAACAACATGACATTGAATTATGTTCCTGACTAGTATATTATTCCTTCAGAGTAGAAAGAGAGGGAGGAGAAAAAGGTTAGGGGTTTATATTCCTTATCACGTGATTATATATTAATTTCGCTTTTATTTGTGTTTAAGGACCTCCTTTACTTTCTTTGAAAAAACCCCGATCAACCAAATTCATATATTTAAACACTTAAACAATAGCTAATAAAAAAAGATGTATTTACATTTTTTTCTCTTAAAGTATGCGTTTTCACTGTAAATCACAAATCAGGGATTTTATAAATGTCGAAAAAAAGGAAAATAAAGCTAATAAAGGTCCCATGTCATAGTACGTGTAGCCGACCGTCCTCGATTATTCCCTTTGATCTTTTCACGTATGACGTATGGTAATGATTTGTGGTTTGCTTGATTTGTGATTGTGAATTTATTAATTTTGTCAATATATGAAATAGAAGTACAGCTCATTATTTTTTTTCTAGTAGTGATGACAAAAATGAATATTTTCAATTTTCAACTTTAGTTAGCAACAGACGCTATTCAGCTCTTTTCTATGATAAATGTTGAATGAGGTGCGGTCGAGAAATGAAATATAGGAACATTGTTTTACAAAACATAAAATTGAACAATGTACTACAATTCAGCACGTGCATTTCGGAGTTACTGATTGTACTGCTGTTCAAAAAGGAACTGTTTAATTCATATAATGCTGTTCAATAATTTACAAGTGGGGCTGATATGTGTACTGTATGTAGTTCAGAAAGAAAGTATCGGAAATGTTTAATATACTGCTGTGTTCAAAATGTTCATTATACAGTTGTCTAAGCGAAAAAATATCGAATCTGTTCAATGTACTATTGAACATGTACTACAGGTCAGATAGAGAATATCAAAACTGTTAAATGTACTTTTGTTCATATACGCAATCCCGTAACTGTTCAATATGCTGATATTAAGGAAGTACTCCTCTGAGGTTAAAATCACGTTCGTGTCTCGTTTGATCTGGTGAAACGGGTTTTTGTAATATTTAACAAATAATGATCAATTTTAATAGCAAACATGTTTTTGAAAAATGTTTAAAAAAAACTAGATGCCTGTTGTTTGTAGAATCTCTTTTACAAGAGTTAAAAATAATTAAACAAATTCGGCGGCCATTTTGAAAATAAGTAGTTCTTGCGCTTCACGAAAGGTAAACAAATCTCCTTTTTTGACACTAGAATGGTCACGTAAATCGTTATTGTGTCGCCATTTTTAATTGTAGCAAGTTCACGTTTGCTGTTCAACTTTATAACGTTCAATACGATGAAAAAATATGCAATAAAGTAGGACACTATACATTTTTACTTTTTTTTTTTTTTTTTTATATATTAAGTGTTACTGAAGCACTTTT
>JAUMHH010223932.1:0-12034 GCA_032359455.1 Chlamys rubida
AGAGAAAAGAGTCCATCAATAAAAGTGGATTTCCACAGGGATTGTGTAAAGTAGATTAAATTATAAGGATTAACTTAAATATATTTTTCATGTTATGGAGCTATAACACAAAAAAACCGGATTGTACTCTCATCATAAACCGCTTCGCGGTTTATTTAGAGTACACTCCGTTTTTTAGTGTTATATCTCCATAACATGAAAAATATATTCAAGTTAATCCTTAAAAAAAACACATTAAGTGTTTTATTTCCTGCATTAAATGTAATTGAATTAGTGTGTAACCTCTTGTACTACAAAATATCTTTCAGATATTGTTACGTATTTACATGCGCTAAAACAGTTATGGCAATTACATACGTGCGCATACCCGAAACACTTATACAATTCAACTGAGTGATCGGAACTTACTCTAGCGTATACAAATGCTTCAATGATGTTCTGGAAAAATGCTTAACCAAGTTACACAATATATGTACTCGAAAAAATAAAAACTGTACGCGTGTTAGAATGTATTTTACAATGCATTATACACGTTTAAAGTAGCGTTCTCTTTGTTGACTATTGACACGTCCAATGCTTCGCTAATGTCAGCTTATTGTTATTCACGTGGTAATGAGGAATATGTTTCGAGGTTGACATGTTTTATGGACGACCTGCCGGAAGAGGATGTAAACCGCCATCACTCAATCTCACAATACAACGCGACCTTTCTAAAAAAGATAGCTCGATCTTCCGCGAAATGATATATCAACACATCTCCCATTCATTTCTACATTATGTATTTCAGTTTTATTGTGATATTGACATACTTTAAACTGTAGATACAATATAACAGAAGTACAAATATTTATCAAAATTATTGTCAGCACATTGAACAAAGGGAAAAGTGTTATGTTACTGCATAAAACACACTATTTATACTATATCTGATATCCAACAAAAGTTACGCTGGTGTATAAAAAATAAACATAAAACTACATATAATATAAGACAGAACAGTTTGATACCTATTATGGATACATTTGTATATATTATTCTGGTGTGATAATGTTTATTGTTAAATGTAATATTTTTCATTTACTCACTATTACTGAAGGAACATTTCAAACTGAAAGGCAATGTCCTGGTCGTCTAAATCAGAAATCGACCTGTTGCGCAGTTATTGATATTTATGGCAGTTACACTAATCATAAGTGTCGATACCACGTGCCTCTGACAGACACGAGCCTGCGGGGTTGAATTTGTTTTTCCCAGTTTGAAAAACGGCCTGCCATAATATATAAAAGATTTCTGTATTTTGTTTGCACATTGATAACACAGCTGTTTTTGATTTATTGTTGGATGTCTATGAATTGGGGAAATACAAATTGAAGTTCATGTTTTTTCTCAGATATTATTGTATTATTTGAAAATTTGAAAGTGACTTCCACTTTGAAAAATATGCACGTGATTATTCTGAATTGCAAGAAATGATACTTTGTTCATATATTTATTGAGTTTTATTGATTCTTATCGGCACACTTGATGAATCCTTATCTAAACTTGTAAATCAATCTTAGACATCATAAATAATTGATGTGTATACCCTGTATAGAAACGCCGGTATTATAATATGTATACTGTCTATCTATCTCACGACCTATAATCATGACATACCTTGACTTTCTGCACGTATCAGGAAGTCGTTAAAACAATTACTAGATCTGTTATTTAGCATTGATACAAGCGACAATAATCATCAATGATCTAAGATGCGCATATTTGTTGTGATCACCTCGCGTGACAAATGACACGACCGACCAATAAATCGCATAAGTCATGACCCGATATTGACATTTTGCAGACACAGGTCAACACTCGACAAGTGTAGTAGATTTCATTGATAAATAAAGTGGAACCAACATATGTAGAGCACAGTGCATAATAGATTGTGAGAAAGGAGGTCAAGGTAGATTGTATGATAATTTATGGACATTTATACATTTAATATCCATAAAAATAGCTTGTATTTGCAATTTGTAAAAAAAAAATGCTAAGTAATTAGAGCTTTGAACGAGTGGTTGACGTGGAACTGTCTACCTCGGAAAGCATACTATATCTTCATCTATTATTGTGCTTCTTTCTGTCTGCCGCTTTGATATGCATTTGGTTTGTTTGTTGTTCCTCCATTATATATTCAGTATTTGTAAGTTAATTTATATAGACTATTTAATGAACAAAATAACTTAGGTAATAAAAGATTAGTATTGAATCTTTGATCAGTGTATCACTGTAAGTAAGTAAAACTAGATTGACAATATTTTAACGGTTTAAACAACAAAACATATTCTTAAATAAGACCATTTAAATTCTTATTTGGCCTTTCAATAACGTATTGTTGCACATTCCATCGCCAATAGTTCATGAAAATTATCAATTATCAAATGAATGTTTAGTACTGCCAAATGCCCGATAACTTGTCTTCGTATGTGTAAACCTTGCTTTGAATCACTTGCCTGACTTCACTGACAATCCAACCGGGTAGAGCTTCATCATATACTAAATACTATTTGTTTCTTGTATCATTCTCAACAGTTTCTTATATACTGATTCAAGCTATCACTCTAAATATATCAATGTGTAATCAGTAAAGCTTATTACAAACGATGAGAAGGACTCTGTGTAAGTACGTGAGTACTTGTTTCTCAATCATCTCCATGAAATGGTTTGGTAATTGTTAATGTTTAATTGACCTGAATATCTATATATTGATAACGACGTAACAAAAAAAAAATTATATAGCTCTTTTGGAAATTTTGTAGCTAATTAGAGTTAGTGTACTGTGTAGTTAATCACAAACATAAAAAGAAGCTGTTATTTGTGATTTATTTAAAAGAAATTTAGAAGCAATGTTATCAAATAGTTTTCCGATAACAAAATAAAAAATATAGAAGAAAGATGGTAGTGAGTTGAACGACTAACTTCATACTGGTACAAATTATGACGAGAAATGATATGCTTATAATATCTACGAAACATAATGTTTATCATAATTATACAGTTCATTATAAATAAAGCAATAAATTGTCTTCTTAACTGCCATTGCTGGTAATGAAATATACACATATGTCCCTCACATAAATGTAAGCTGCACGTGGTGTGCCATGAATAAATAATATTACCGCCCTAGAATATAAATACGTGTAACGCTTAACAACTTATCAATTCAAATGCAGCTCGCCTTATTTCTGTCGACACAAGTTGTCTGTCCTGATGGGACATCTGGAAAATATTATACCATAATTGTGTGCATACAGAAATACACACAAGTTGTCTGCTCTGAGGTTCTATTCACTGTCAAATACAACATATTGTCACAAGATAAAACAAGTGCTAATTTCTTTAAGTAACTTCTTTTACAACAAAGGGCAAACCTATCCTCATAAAGAACACACTTGATTTTCCAGGAACATGCTATTTGTAACAACAATTGTACATTGAACACAAACTCTAAAGGGGTTTGACACTGGTGGGACATCTGGAAAACATTAGACCATAATTGTGTGAATACAGAAATGGATATTGATAAGGTGAAACATACTTCTGGGAAACACTTTAATATAAGATATTCATGTTGTAATGTGTATCAACGGTCAAGTTAACAGTTACATGTATTGTAACAATATGCAATACAAACATTGTTTTAAGAGACATTAATGTAGATAAGGCTTCTGGAATACTATAAAATACATATAAATGTTGCTCGAAACTATAATAACCTTTTAGTGTCTACACTGTTGGAATTACTTCCTTGCCCTACATATCTTTGTTAAGTTATTCTTATCCTACAAACACACGTTTATAAGGATCAAGTGTTATATGGGAATTTACCGCTGTTATGACATCTTTGACCCATATATGCACATATTTATATATATATATTATATTTTATGTTAACGATGCTGTTTAATGTATTTACAAAATATACATGGTGAAATGGCTATACATGTTAATAATATCCCTTTAAACAAAAACGTGATCGAGTAAAATATTTTCATTGCATTTTATCGAACAGTTATTTGCTTGAAGTATCTTTATAAAAACGAATTATCGACATGAACAGACCATTTTACTGAGTGCAACAGACCCTATATTCCTTGTATCAAAATTATTTCCTGTGATTTATTGTAACAGTGAACCACGGTTGGCCAGTCCCCACTGGCGTCAGAATGCTGTGATGGTTACATGTGTATGTGGTCGACGTTTGAGCCCACCTGTACATACTTTGCTGATTAATATCTGTCGACCTTTCCTTATTTCGGAATTTTATCGAATATTCATAGTCAATCCTTCTATGATGTTCGCTCTACTGAGTGATAAAACTGTTGCTTCCTGACTTCGTTGTGAATTCTTTCCTGTTTCTTTTCTTTTTTTTAATAACGTTTGTTACTGATAGAAACATTCACATTCTTTCCGCCTTGTTCTGAATCGTGACCTGCCCAATTTTTATTGCTTAAACGTTGTACAGTATTAAGTTAATTGTGACCCTCCCATATGAGTAAGAAACATAATAAGAAACCCGTAAAACTAAAGAATTACCTGTATGTTAAGTTGATTACTGGTATGTATTTTATTTAGTTACAGTAATAAAAGATACTTCTTTGTGGTTTTCATTCTAGCATATCCTCAAAAGTCTCATTTTTTAACACTATCACATTTTTTTTTATCACACTATACAATTACCTGATGGCATAATGTTATTTTATTTTAGTTTTCATTGGTTGACCTTCAGAATATCTGTTTAACAGTTAAAATGTTATTTTGTTCTTCTTATCCCGTTGTTAACTGAAATATGAATAATGTTTTAATTTTCTTTCGGAATTTATTTATGCGTGTGTGTATTGACGATCATTTTGAATTCTTAACAATTCAATTTTAAATTCTTAACAATTCAGTTTTAGTTCTAAATGTAATTTATTTGTTCAAATTTGGATTGTATACACGGTATTGGATAAGAGGATACGAGTTAAAGGTTTGTTAAGCTTACCATGCTTTGACATCCTAGTACAAGGTTAGATTAGAGTTACAGGTTTGTTAAGCTAACCGTGCTTTGCCATCCTAGTGCAAGGCTAGATTAGAGTTAAAGGTGTGTTAAGCTTTACATACTTTGATATCCTAGTACAAGGGATAGATTAGAGTTACAGGTTTGTTAACCTTACATACTTTGACATCCTAGTACAAGGCTAGATTATAGTTAAAGGTGTGTTAAGCTTTACATACTTTGACATCCTAGTACAAGGCTAGATTAGAGTTACAGGTTTGTTAAGCTTACCATGCTTTGACATCCTAGTACAAGGTATCCAAGCCAACCCCAGCGTATTACTTCCGGCAGTATGTATGTTTACATCACCAGTTGTCCTAAGGCATGGTCAGGGACAAGATATGTAACACTTACCGTGACAACTCATAAACCAAGAATGTTCCTTATCAGTTGTTTATTGATTTATACTGCCTTAATGTTGACGCTCCTATCTAAAAAGTAAAAGTCACAACTGATTTTTTTTCTACTTTAACTTACTTATAAACAATAGTTAAATAGTAGTGTCGTGCCCATCAGACATGGACGCGATAACCGGCTGGGTCAATTAGTGCTGTGAGGCATTACTGACATGTACGTATGCAATCTGACCCAAAAGTGTTAGAAAGTATGCGCCAAACATATAAAAAGGGAATTATTTTTAAAGTTAAAGAACGTGTTCATTATTTTCGACATACATATAAACTTGCATTGAAATAAGGTATGATTAAGAATCATTGGTCAACTTTTTTTTTTGTAAACTATTCGAAAGTTTATTATTTACAAAAAGTCATCAACGATACCCTTGTTTTGTATTACTGCAGAATAAGCGATTTTGAAGCACCTGCTAGTATTTTCATTAATTTCATCGTCCGTTTATATTAGTTATATTTAACTTTCGATTTTATTCGTGTCATTTCATGCTTTTGTTGCTATTGTTTCATATTTCTAGGAACTAATTTAACCACTGTTCCATCTAAAAATGTAAAAAAAAACATTGGCAGGAAGAAAATCTAATTTAAAAGTCAATAGAGAAAGACAAAATCAGAACCAAGATAAGACAACGTTTTTGTTGATTTTAAAGATAGCAGGCCATGGTAGATTATTTCTTACATCAATAATGATGAGAACATTTTCTGTTGTAATTGCAGACACAGCCATTATCAATAAAGGATGGTCAATCTATGACAGACAAGATGAGGGTGATGCGAGCTTTGGCAGGGATTGAGAGACGAATGGAGGAATTACACGGATTAAAAAAGGTACATGCATATGAAGTAGCACTGGTAACATTAAATTAATTGTTAGCTGCTGATTACATTCATGAGTTTCAATTAATCATAATATGCACTAGAAAGTGACAAGAAATCATTAAATAAATCAGGAATTAATTTAAGTAATCTTCAACATAGAACCAGGAGCCAGGGCAGACAATAAGATGATTGAGTAACTGGATGATTTATGTATTGAACATGTTTGAAGTGACCCCTAAAACATTCCATAAATTGTTTAATATTGGTTTCTATATAAACTCGTTTTAGTCTCTACTGCATTCAATAATTTGAAATTATTTCTAAATGAATTCGTTTTAGCCTTTACTACATTCAATAATTTGAAATGATTTCTAAATAAATTCGTTTTAGCCTTTACTACATTCACTAATTTGAAATGATTTCTAAATAAATTCGTTTTAGCCTTTACTACATTCAACAATTTGAAAATAAAAATATGAACAACACTCAGTTTGTTTTCTTATTCCCCCGAATTTGTATTTATACAATACACATATGCTGTGTTTGATTATTGAATTCACTACTATTTGAACTAATATCATAACGGCTTGTCGGTTTACTAATTGATACATTTGTTTTAAATCTTACATTTATCTAATATATTTGTCAGCCCGAGCAGAGGAACTTCATGAACACGGTTAACTATGTGTACGAAATGGACATCATACTGACACCACAACAAGCGGAGACCATTTACGAACATGGTAAAATTCGTCAAAAACGGAAGATGTCTGCGAGTGTAACAAGTCTCTGGAACATGCCAATATACTACTACTTCGGTGGGACGCACAGTACGTCATTACGCTACGGTTCCTTCATATATCTCTCTGTATTGTTTTAATTTGCTTTAATTGATATTTTCGTAAAGAGCATGAAGGTAACTAGATATGAAATGATTATGAAATATTTTACAGAAAATTCTGGCATTTAAACATATCTGCGTAGTGCGTATTCATTTCTGAATTCCTGATGATATCACTGTGCTTGATAAACCATTCGTATTTTAGAATTGTTGTGAAGCATTGGTTGTTAAATTCTTGGAAATGTTGTATTATTGTCATACTTGATTACGTTGCAGCGCCTCAAATGGAACAGCTGGTTGAGAGTGTAATAAAAGAGTGGGAAGATTTGACTTGTCTAAACTTTAGCAGGGCATCCGGGCCGGTCACGTGGGAACAGGGTAACAGGAACAACGTCACAATCGAATTCACACCCAACGGGTAAATATTTAATTGATTATTTCCAAAATTATTTATTAAGTTTTAGAAAACATATTAAGTCAAGAAGACTTTCATGAAATATACGATATTTTCTTGCTTTTCACATACTTTCATAAATTTCTGAGTTGTTATAATTTATAGTACATTAAAAAGCTAAAGCCATTATCAGATTGGCTCTAAAATTAAGGAAATTATCAACGAAATATTCGAAGCCATATAGATATTTCTGTTAATAAATGCAGATGCTGGTCTTATGTCGGCAAGAAAGAAAATGCCAACAACATACAAAAAGTATCGGTGGATGGCTGCGTTTATGTAAGTATTGCAATATTCTAAAGGTAGCACTGATGCCTTAACATAATACAAACTAATTATATCAAGTGATATATTTTTGTAATGATGTGAAAATATTGTTTAGATTCAATAAGAGAAAATAAGCCATATACATTGGCAAATATCGCACAAAAATCCTGCTTTGGTTTTTGTGATGATAAAAAAAATAGTCACTATCTTTTTGAGTGCATAAAAAAGAGAGAGAAAAAAAAAAGAAGATAAAACACCCGGTAGCACAAGGAATGAAATATGGTATTCAATTTAGTTTGGTACTTTTTTTTTATTTAAAAAACTACCTAAAGTTTGATAAAAAAAACACCATACATATGCATTTCTATATGCTGTTTATTGCAAAATATATTATTATTCCTTTTAGAAAGGAAGAATTGCACACGAACTAGGTCATGTGATAGGGTTTTGGCACGAGCAGGCACGACCAGACAGAAACGACCATGTGATTATTGAGGCACCAAACATCATGGATAACAAGCACGGGGACTTTGTTCAGTTGTCATGGCAAGACATAATGGCCCTGGGAGTTCCTTATGACGTAGGCTCGGTGATGCATTATGGATCCACGGTAAGTCACGTGATTGGCTAGATACAACAAGTTAGTTATATAGTATTAAATTGTGTTCAGAGGACAAGATAATTATTATTTTGTCTAGCTTATTTTTTGTATCAGACATCAGGAAAAAAACTGAGGTCTATATTCATGCAAATAATGTCATATCATAATTCGTGCACAAGTTGTTATGTCAGAAACATGTTGCGACGATTTTACATTAAGAAGTACATATTATCAAGCCAAACATTTAAATCACGTGTAATCAATTACTCCATTGATGAATCAAATCTGCTCATTGTTTTATCAGATTGACAGATTGTATATTATTGATGTAATATATGCTTCCATACGAGTTATCTCCCTTCAATTTTACATACTGATTATAGACATAGTGATTAAGCGGTTGACTGTGGAACCTTTCAACGTAATAAATTGGTCAATTAAAGTTGATAACACTTTTTATTACCAAATATTTTTTCGTTTAGTATGATAGCAATACGGAGACAACTGTAGCTATTTGCGAAAAAAAAATACATTCTTTTAATAGGTTTCAGGCTACCGGTTGATAGAAAATACATTATTTTAAACCCAAGGGTTGTTAAGTAATACTTAGTTAGTTTTTCATACAATGTAGGTTGGCTAAGATCAGTGTATATAAAACATGATATTTCTTTTTTTAATTGTTTGTTTTTGGTGTTATGTCCTACATAGAATTATACCATGTAAGGTTCAACCACCTTTACGTATGAAGTTGACGATTTGAGATCCATTTGAAATGTAATTGTTATCTTTCAGTTCTGTTAAGAAGATACTTAGTTACCTTTATATTTATATTTACTGCAGGCGTTCTCCAAGGCTGGCAATCCAACAGTGGTTTCTCGAATACCTAACTTACAACGCGCACTAGGGCAACGCCACGGGCTTTCCTTCTATGACGTAAAGCTGGCAAATTCTGTCTACTGTTCGGGTGAGAAGGAACAACAGTTAAATAAAGTGTTTGCTTTCGCTCTAAAACATTTGATGATATTTACTTTTTTTTTCTTGGCTTCACCCAAAGTATCCGAATTCTTTTCAACTCTTCTAACACTTTAGTGTTTGGCTATTATATTCAACACCAACGTTTCAACAGAGCAGAACAAGAGACTACACTTGTCAACTTAAACATTACATCATTTTCAATAAACTGGAGGAAAATATGATCAAAGGAACCTTTTAAATGGAATTTTAAATCAATAAAACTGGGTAATATGAACAAAATAGAGATATCTATGGAGATTCTTGAAAAAGACATGAAAATAAATGTTGTAAATTTTAGTTGTCTTTTGGTGCCTTTCTCGTTAAACAGCTAACTTGTCTTATCAATTCTTTAGTTCAGATTTTGTCTTGCGTGTTGATGAGGTATACATTATATTCTACTTTAGGTGTGTAGTCTCTGCCTTAATGCGACCTTTCCGTTACATTTATAAAAAATGGTGGAAGGTTGAAATATTTTCGCAATTTTCCAAAATGCATTTTTATCTTGAATATCTGGAAAGTTAGCTTTCTTCTATTTACATTGATATCAATATCGCGGTTTATGATACCGGTTTGTATAATGTTTTTAACATAATTTGAATACAGGTATTTGTAATGGTGTTCAATTGGCCCAGCCCTGTGCACATGGTGGTTACCAGGACCCTAAACAGTGTACTGCTTGTCGGTGTCCAGAAGGTTTATCCGGGGACTTTTGCGAGACCTCAGCGCCCCCTGTCGGACGTAAGTGTATAGAGCTTATTTTTTCAAGCTGTATAATTTAAGTGAATGTTAATGAATCCGATATCAGAAAATGCATTGTACGGCTACAAAACGATGTTCGCTTCATAGTCCTGTAAAACAGTAAACAAAACCTGACATTGATTTGTATATGCAACGTTGTTTTTCGTATCTTCAGTATCGTGTGGCGGCGATATAAACGTCACATCAACGCCAACGTCAATTGGACACTTGCAATCTTTCCAAAATGGTCACAAGTGCAACTGGTTTCTCAGGGTAAGCTCGTCCGCTAATGTGTTGATACATGATGTTTTGTACATTATATATTGATATGATTTTCACATGTACTAGTAATTTTATTCGAAGTTCGTAGTATATTTATTGTTATATATTTATGTTTTTTCAGTAGGTAATTATATTTACTAATAAACTGTATACACATTAACCTGAATGCGTTTTTACATTACATTACTCGATAGATAGGTAGATAAAATCATTTACATAACATTTTTTTCCATATAAAGTAAACCATAGTAAATTATACATTTTAACCAGCGACCATTTATTTATTTTATGTTATATTTGCTGTAGGCTCCTCAAGGGATGAATGTTCACCTTGACCTTGTTGGAGACTTCATCAACTTTAACACGTGCTACAAGGATCACTTTGTTACGTGTGATAGCTTTTTGGAAGTACGCTATTCCGCAGATCTCGCTAATACTGGCGCAAGGTAACTTATACATGATGTCATGTTTCACCAACTACCTGAGTGAATACGAAAACAACATTTCATAGCGTTGTATATCACGACTAGTACTCTGTCGTATGGTGCATTAATTAACCACTTGATATAGTGTTCTCCTTATACTAATACAGATAGTTGAAACAGTGTTATTGTATTGAAAAAGTTGACGGTATTTTTATTGAATAAGTTGACAGTTATATTTTATTGAATAAGTTGCCAGTGTTATTTTATTGAATACGTTAACACTGATATTTTATTGAATACGTTGCCTAAGTTATTTTATTGCATAAGTTGACAGCGTTATTTTGTCTTTATTAAAATCCTATGTATATATTGACATTTACATGAATAAATATGCATCATTTTTCAATCGCAGATATTGTTGTTCGTTAAAAGAAGGCGTCGGTGCCCTGATTTCCGAGAGCAATGAAATGGTGGTTCTTCTACGAGGTCACAATAATGGGTCGATAGGATTCAAAGCAAACGTTTGGGCTGGTACGTAAACAATGACAGATAATCCTCGATAGTGGTGGTAGTTAAAAATACCGATAGGAAGAGGAATTCACAGGACAATGCCCATACCAGGAGAGGCCTTGTATAGGCATTATGTATTTTGCCCAATTCCTTTTGAATTCGAATAAGCTAAAATTTCTAATCCAATTGATATTTGAATCATTATATAGAAAGTACTTTGACATAAGAAAGTACCCCATAAAGAGGAAGTTTGATTCTTCATTCCGAAGGGTGATTTTCTTTTTCCAGAATCATGTGGAGGTTGTTCACTGATAAACACCACATTGTCAACGACCACAACGCTTCGCCCTTGTTTCCAGACTGTTTACAAAACATGCAGGAAAACGTGGAAGAAGAAGCAATGGGTTCCGTGTACAAAAACGTGGTTTTCTTCTCGTGTCAGCAACAACTGTAACAAGTACAGGTTAGTAAAATCATAACTCATAGGTTAGTCAAGTCAATCAGTTATGTTAATATATATTCCGTCTTTGCGTATTGCAGAGTTATCTTCTCTTGTGAGCAGGTATTGATTGTTACATCATTGGTTTGTGAGA